>LRSR01004115.1:0-27801 GCA_001579985.1 Hypsibius dujardini
CCCAATGAGTATGAAGACTCCGAGTGTGATGCCCGCCGCTTTGGGCATTTCCATGAAGCACCAAATTGCCCGAACTAATCCAAAGACTCCCAAGAAGAGGGTGTAGACGCTGATGCAGTAGCACCAACATCATTGAGAACAGCAGTTGCACATCCCATCCAATCAGCTAATTCGAGGGTGAGTAAGTAGTGCAGAAGATATATATTTTAGTACAGTCTGAGGATTCTAAAGTCCCCTTATATTCAATAAGGCTTATTGTGCAATAATTTACTTAACAGAGGTTATAATTGTTCAGTAGAGCTCGACTCATTTGTGTCGGACATATATATGTCCCAGGCAGCAGCAGTAAATGCCGGCAGAGGTACAAAGCAGAGATGTCGCATATTGAAATTCCGTATTCCGCTCATTCCTATCCCATAATTACGGCCATCCCATCCCATTCATCTCGAAGATTTTTTCCCATAATCCATTCCCATACTACAACCGATTTTTTAAGCTATAATTTCTAGCAAACCCAGAGATGCACGTGATGAATTGATTGATTGACGGACTAAATATCGATACACTGGATAACTTGTGATTGATTGATTGATTTGGTTTAAAATGTAGGGAGTTATCACTCGATCGATCGTGGATTAAACTACAAATCACCATTTGAAATACTGAGCAGATGCAATCAACCGATCAATGCGGCCCACTTACGTCACAATTCCCTAGAAACTGTTTTTTTCTTAGATTTTACGTAAGTCCCATTCCCACCCGTTTTTCAAAATTCCGGCCCATTACCATCTTATTTCTGGTCTCATACCATAAACCCGCAAAAATTAGGGGATCATGGAAAATTATGGGACGTATATGGTATGGGCAACCCGAAAAAAAATATGGGGGAACCCGAAAAAAGATATGGGACAACTCTGGTACAGAGGAGAGCGGGTATTTATCGTTGCGAGCTGTGAATTAATCTAACCAATTGAGTACGTGCAAGTAGTCTGACATATCTCCATGAATTATATTCCAAAAAACTCTTCCGTGATGAGTCGGTTGAGTATCGAATCTTTTATCAAATTAAGAACACTTAAAATTAAAATTAAATATCATATCGCACAATTAGTATGTGTAAAAAATCCCGACAGAAATGACGTACAAAAAACTGAGGAAATTCCCCTATAGGAAGTGAATCTAGTGGAAGCCACTAACTGCATACATTTTCATACGTGGATTCGTAGTGTCGTACGTACATATACGTATGAACGTGCAAACGCAGTGTCCGCCTGAAAGCAAACCACATTTTTCTTTTTAGAGTTAGCCTCATTTTCTCAAGGAGAATTATAGTATTTCATCTTTTATTTCAAACTCAAAGTTGCAAATAGTAAATTTTTTTAAAACATAAATATATATCTAAATACGTGTCTCGTGTGACATCCATGGTCATCGTACTTCAACGCAACCGGATCAATGGAAAAAGAGCAGCAAGAAATGTGCAGCGACATCCAAACCATCCAAAATCTCTTCTCCAAATGGCTTCAGGAGACGCAAAAGGTCTGCATGACCGCGGTTTTTTTCAAGAAGGAAGACGTTGTTTCTTCTCTTAAACAGATCCTTGTAAGTAAAAGAAAAATGCTCTCAAACGATACGATCAATTTTCGCATATCTTTAGCAGCCATTTTTCCACTTTCTAAACGTCATTTTCCTAGCTTCGTAATCATGAAAGCATCACAACAATGCTGCAACTGCTCTCCCCGCATATAGCCAGCATTCCCCCGTAAGTCCAATTGATATTTTTGTGAGATCTGCGTTAGAAATACCCCTCGAAGAAAGTCATGATTTAACGGTAAGGCAGTAAATTGATTTGTGGTTAATTGGCTTCGATTGATTCATTGATTGACAATAAAAATATGTTCTCCGTTTGATTTTATTTATGCGATTCATGTGTTGTTTGATTGTTTGCTTGCTTTGGTGGCTTACCTTTCAATATCATGCGTGTGTTTGTCGGTACTTTTCCTTCTACCGCATTTCTCTTACATGCGAATCTGCCTGTGTAATTTAGTGTTTGTCTCTTAGCCCTAGACTCGCTTATCTGTTTGTCTCTCTGTGCCTGCTTGTCTGTTTGTCTGTCTGTTTGTCTGTTTGTCTATCTGTCTCTTGGTCTGTCTGTCTGTCTCTAATTGTGTGTGTCTGTCTGTATATCTGTGTGTCTTTCTCCCTGTCAGTCTAAATGTCTGTCAAAATGTATGTCTATCTGTTTGTCTCCTTGCCTACTTACATGTTTGACTTGCTGTGTGCCTAACTTTTGTGTCTGCCTCTGTGTCTGCGTGTCTGAGTACCTGTCTTACTGGATATCTTTCAGTCTGAAATTCTGTTTATCTGCCTTTTGGTCTGCATTTTGGTCTGCATTTCTGTCCGAGTAAGACGTTCTTGGGTCATGTTTGTTTGACTTTTTCAGGCCAGAAACCGTGCCGGAAAAAAGAGTGGAACAACCGCAGAAGAGTGGGAGTCGAATGGCTGCTTCGCTGCCAGGAATGAACAAGCCAACACCGCCGGTCGCCATTCCTGGTCTGTCGCTGATGTCCCCGTCTGCTGCCGCAAAAATTGGCTCGCCAATGGGCGTGTCCAGTTCCCCGCTGACTAGCAACCGGGTCGACAACAAGGAGAAGCATATCTTTATGGAACCGTACAAGACGGAGCTGCCGAATGATTGGCGATCGGAAGGGCTTCGTAAAGTCACAGTGGAAAATGAGTCAAATGGAAAGACCAGGCCCATTTCGAATGGTCACTCGCCGCTAGCAGATGAGAACGAGGCGGAAGACGATAGACCAGGCACAGCAATATCAAAGTACTTTCTGGACATAAGTGTTTCTTTTCGTGTTTGACCGTCTTGACTGCATGCTTACACCCTTGTTTGGCAAATTGCCTGCCTGCCTGCCTGCCTGCCTGCCTGCCTGCCTGCCTGCCTGCCTGCCTGCCTGCCTAGCTGTATGCCTGCCTGTATGTCTGTCTGTTTGTATGTTTGTATGTTTGTATGTTTGTCTGGCTACTTGTCTGCCTGGCTCCCTGTCTGTTTACCTGTCTATCTGTTTTACTTTGTGTATGTGTGTGTGCGTCTATATTTCTGTTTTCCCGCCTGCCTGTTGTCTGTTTATTACAGTCTGTTTAATTCGGTCTGCTTGTCTCTGTGTGTATTTATTTGTCTGGTTACCCGATGATTGTGTTTGTCTATGTGTCTTGATGTCTTTATGCCTGCTCCGGGACTAATTATCCCTTTGCTTTTGTATATCCCAGACAGCTTACTTCTCTTGCCTGTCGTTTGCTTGTCTATCGATTAACGTATCCGGATATTTCAATGATTGTGTCTTGACTGGGTCAATTTGCAGACGCTTGAGTAAAACCGTTCTGTTTTCTGTTTGTTTTTTTAGTAAAGTATTTTTGCTGAATCTATTTCGGGACTCAACGACCCGGAGCATAGCCAAGTATTTTGGAAAATTCGGATCTGTCGTTGATGTGAAGATTTTCCGTTTCTCCACCGGTGAATCTCGCGGTCAAGGCTGGATTGAATTCACCAACGCCGCGGAAGCGGAGTGTGTGATCAGGCGCAGCCCTCATCGTGTCGACGGACGAGATGTCGAAGCGCAAATATTTTTAGTAAGTTGCCATATCTGTCTTTGTCTTCATATTAACACAGGACGGAAAATTAAATATGAAAAGCAAAAACTGAGGCTAAAAACTGAGCTCTAAATTCAGCGTCCTTTATTGAACTTCTGTTTAGTTGATCGTCTACGGTAATCGAAAAGTCATTGGAGTTATTATTAGTTAATTTAATTATTTAATCTGTTTTTGCGATTATGATGTTGGTAAAAAATATTAAACACAATAAAACTATCTTAGGCATGCTACATCAACTATTAAAGACATTTTAAATACAACGGCCAATATGTTGATTCAAACTTCAAAATCAATTTCATTTGGGTTATTAATATAGTGTGATGATTTGAAAAATCTATTAAAAATGTTTCCGAATTTAAAAAAATACTGAAATTTTTTGAAAAAGAATTTCAAGGCAAACTTGAAAAAAAAACTGGAGTAAACTATCCAATAAAATTGGGCAACCAGGTTGAGGTGTTAAAGTGGTTTGATGAGGCGGAAAATGTATTCGAACGTTTCTAGAAATATTTGAAAATTTTGGTATTCCTTTTTCTTGATTAAAGATCTAAACTTTCGGGTTCTAGGCATTACGAGTATAATATTGTTGTCTTTACAGCAACGGGACCCGCGAGCGAAAGTCTCCACCGCATCTTACCAGATTTTTCTGGGCGGCGTTCCGTCTCATTTATCGCTGGACGAAGTTAAAGCATCCCTTAAGGGTCAAGTCAAGGTTCGATACTACTGAAACTCTGCGTTCCAATGAAAATTCATGAGGCATCGATGTATAATTATCTCTTGGCAGTTTCGCGATATTCGGCTGATCTCGGAGCGCGGCTACGCCTACCTGGACATGGGCAGCGAGGCGGACGCGAGAGACCTGCTGCAGCAACGCTACATCAAAATCGGCGAGAAAGTTGTAAGTCTTCCTTTTCTTCTGAAAATGTTTATCTAATAGTCAACATTTAAAAATCAGTCGTCGGAGATTTTTTTCCTACCCGAAAGCGTAAAATAATTTAAATTAAGATACATCGATACAAAGAACCCCAAATATTAAGTATAAAAAACAGCTGTCGGCAATTTGTTTCCGTACAAAACATATAATTCTTTAGAAAGGTACAATGTAGTGAAAAAAAATTAGTTATACCAAAAATAACATTTCAACAAAATCTTAATTGGTTAAAAATCTTGCTTCAATCTCTGGTGATCTGCCTGAATAATCGCTCTCATCGGTTTGGTTTTTTAGGTGGAGTGTAAGGAAAACAATCGACCCGTCTGAGGAGTAAACAAACGGCAAATTTTTAAAACTTTAAACTTGGCGTTTCTTTTAGTTTTAGCCACTGAATGGTCTGTTCTTTTGTAAACTAGGAAAACGGTAAACTAGTTTAAAAACGAAGAAAACGGTTAGACAGTATGTGCACATTTTTGCTTGTGGTTGTGAATGCTTTTTAACTTTTTGGCTCGTAGATCAAGTTGCGCATCTTGCGAGATGGCCAAAGCAGCTTTGATCATGAGGTAAAAAAACTGTAGAAAAACGACTAAAAAATTTTAGGTATATCTTCTCCGTGAACCGTTTAGACAACAAAGCTGAATCCCAATGTACACATACGAATATAACCATTGACGGGAAATTTCACCTATTTCGAGTTACAAGTTTGTTTTATTTCTGCCTGCTTTTAAATATATATTTTTTCATTCGACGCTCATAGACTTTCCAATCAAATCCTTCAAAATTACTCGAACGAATACACATCATAAAACTCCTTTCAGTATTCGCAAGTTCGGAAACTTATAATTAAAGTTTGTAGTTTAAAAAACATTATTATCAAGTTCCGATGTTATCGTTAATTTTAGAAGTTCCATTTTTGGAAAGGGCATCTACCAGCATTACAATTTCAAATCAAACCTGTTTCTTTTTACGCTTTAACTTTTCCAATTCATTTTCGGCAAATTACTTTTCCTCCATTTAATTTTCCCCTTTTTTTTGCGTGTCCATATTCCCATATTTTTGTATGCCCATTTTCCCGTGTCTCTCTGCTGGGCATGACAGACAGCTTGGTCGAGGTCGGACCTCCCGCAGCTTTTGACTATTTGTAATTCCTCATTACGCAAGATTATTCATTATGGAGATTTAATTGTGACTTCCGCGCGCACTCTTCATCGCGCCAGATACGATTAGACCATCAAGTGCATGCGCATCGTGTATCCCCTTCCGCTCTCTTCCTCTCGCTCCCTGGCGGTCGTGCATTTTGCAAAGCAGACGAGACAGATGCAGTCAACAAAACACAAATCCGGGGCGGAAAATTCGCGCGCCTCTCTAAAGTGCCGCCTATAATCACATCCCCCCAATGATAATCAACATCCACTCCACATACTAGTACACATATATCGAGATGGACCAATTTCCGCCCCCTAAACACCCATCATTCTACGCGTGCTCCGTGTCACAACTCCACTCAACACATTTCACTTGGCCAAGCAAGTAATCCACACAATGAACGTCTTCAACGTCGCGCCTTCTTATTTCCACTTTAAATTTACATCAAATGAGGGCGTAAAATTGTGCTACTTTTGTGGGGGGGATGAGAGAGTGGACGAGGAACTTTTATTTGTAAACTGATGTTGTTTAAACATAATTGACAAATATTTAAGATGGCTGAAAAATTGCCATCTGTTTTACATAAATATATAGCATATAAAAAAATTACTGGTGGATGCTTCTCTTATCACAAGGCCTAAACCTGACTTTAAATTTAATTGCAAAACTTGAATAGTGTTTCGTTTTGTTTTAAATAAAGTTTTTGAAATAAAGTTTTTGGTTATAATTAACCTCGCCATTTCATAATTTATTTAAAATGAAATTTTTTTATTAAATGACTTATCATGATCATCCCTGTAGTCCACTTTTGCCCAACAAAATTAACTTTGCGATTGTATGATTTAAATTCACGTGTATTTCTAATGTTGTATTGTATTTAATTTCAGACATTATTATTCAAATAATAAATATATTACAAACGCCACGACGCCTTCCTCTCAGTCTTTATTTTTGTTAAATAATTTATTTGAACTTAATCGAAATAATAATTAAAAAAAGTCAAATTTTCAGGATTTTAAATATAATTTTACGTACAATATCCTAATATTTAAAAAAACTTAGTTGCTTTAAATGTGTATTTTTATTGTTGCGATTTGTTATTTTATAATCAAAGGCCGTTTTCTTAGCCATTTAAAATACCTTTAAAATATATTTAAACAAAACTTTTTCTATTCCATTTAAATTACTGCGCGTCAAAAGAGGCGTCTCCAATTAGCAAAATTCTTCCGGCGAATAGGGTAAGCGATTAATCGCATTTTTAAGGCTTCAACTTGGGGGAGGACGCTCTTCCGAGCTATTTAGCTGGAGCGGATAAAGAAGAGGATGAGTATTAAGAGACAACGATTGGACGGAAGACAGATTGATCCGAGTCAGGGAGGCAGGGTGAGATGACCCACAAGGCAGATGGCGCAATTACCGGTTCAGCTCTCTTAAAACAGGAGAATATATCCTCACTGTATCTGCGACTCTACTAAAGGGAAGAGGCTGCCTGAGAGGGTGTCAAATCCACCTCAGTTCCGGCACACAGACAAGCAGACAGACAGACAGACAGACACAGATGGTCATCCCGGAATGCGACGAATCCCGAAGCGACGTCCCGGGCAAAGGCCCCTGCCCGCGCGCTATATTCCCTCGACGACAATCGTTTAGTTGCGTCTCTTTTCCCTCACTCGCTGTGTAGATCTGTCTGGATTGTCAGCCCATCTGTTGTTGTCCATTCGTTGCTATGGCTAAATTTTGGGTCCCACTAGCATGACAACACATTCCAGTCTCTCTCTACTTCGATTATAATTTCTTTTTCGGCCTTTAAATTTTTAGATTTATGTTCTATAGAAATAAAAAAGGAAAATTTGCATTTTTTGGTCGGCCTATTTTATAATTTTATAATTTTTAATTGCATTGCGAAGTAATCGCGTTGGTAGCGCGAATGGAAAGCGGCAATACTTTTTCACCTGATCAGCATTAGAATACGTATTGAATGCTCTCATCAACATGAGCCTAATAATCTCCAGAAAGTAAATTACGTTGCTGGAAACTTGTTGGAAACAATTATTGTAAACAAATGGCAGACTGCTGCTTTGCGGTTGCTCCCGCTCCGGTCAAGTCGCTCTACAGCCGACAACAGTCAAATACGATGGAATATTTTGCCTCACCTCGGACACCACCACCGCCGCCGCAATCGCTGAACTCGCCTTTACGTGATGGTGGGAAAATGCAGCGACAAACGACGATTGTGGCTTCGGGAAAGCCGAAGAAGGTCCGTGTCTCTCACGGTGACCCTTTGATGCAGCGGCTGACGCGGGAAGAGCGGCGCCGGAGGTAAGGCTCCGATTAGTCCGTTAAGGCTCAGGCTACATTTCCTTTTCCTTTAACTTTTTCTTAAACAAGTCCTTTTCTTTAAGCAAAATTTCCTTTTCTTTAAATGATAAGTCATTTTCTTTGGACTTTGAAAATTAAATTCTTAGCGACTTGGACCATTCGTTTTTTTAGCGATTTGACCATAGACCATGGACCAGTTGACCAAATTAATTTTTAATGGTTTATGGCTTACAAACTATGGCCTATGATTTACGATCTGCAACGCAGAACGCAAATACGCATACAAACAGATCACTTTTGTTTTGCGAACAATAAACTTTTGTTGAAGAAAAATAATTACTTGTTTAAGGAAACGTTGTTTAAAAAAAAGGAAATTTATCCTGAACCACCTGTTAACGCCCAACGTCGTCAAATGACGACAGCGATTCAAGCGATTTTGCTAAACTTAACTGATTTCAAAAAGTGATATTGTTTGAAATGTAGAGATTATGGTTTGGTGATTTGCTGCTTGACCAATGCCTGGCAGAAATCACCAAAGTTAACCAATTTTCACTTTTTTGAGTGAAAAAATGTCTCCGCAGGCTTTGAGCTGGCCATAATTACTAAAAAATTAAAAATACGTGGTCTTTACATCCATCAAGTTGACCATCTATTGGCAGTCTCTAAAAATACTTACTTGAGCCAGACTGTTGACTCGTGACTGGCACTTGACCAGTGGTCAAAGAAGGCGTCCGATTGCATGTCAAAAGATGGATAAAACTAACTACTATGTAATACATCGATCGATTGATTGATGTTTTAACTAAATATGGGGCGGACCCGTGCAACAAACATTTTTCAACGGTAATTTTGTTCGAACTCGAGAATGGAAAGTGGTCAGCCCACAAAAACACGAATGTTTTAAAGTCGCTCAAAAATACTGAAACTTAATTTTTTTATTCACTGAAGAGAACTGTGAAATGAAAAAAACTACTTCTGAGACTGAAATTGTGTCTGATCTGGCACCTGGCGTTAACGGATTAAATGGAAAGCAAACAGGACGAATGTGGTTAGACATTTTGCTAGTGGACCGCTACGACATTGGACCTGCATGATTTTTGTAGGAAAAGTATTTTTCCTGTCAGGGTGTGGGTCCCGCTCAACAAATACAGTTGCAATGTCACCTTAGTTCTTCGCACTAAAAATCATTTCAGTTTGCTAAGCGTAGATTTAACCGTCGTGAAATTAAAAAATTAAAATGAATTGTAAGTAGAGTATACTGTGCTCTACTGCGCACTGTGCTTCCTCAACCAGCGGAAATTATTACGAACATGATAATCTCTTCGTTGTAGTTAGTTAAAACTGATTTGAGAGAAATTAATAAACTAGTTTAAAGGAAATAATAAACTAATTTAAAAGAAATTAATAAACTAATTTGAGAGATATTAGTAAATTAATTGCAATTTAGTCAATCAAACTTACAAGCGATTTTCGGAATAGTTTTTTAGTAACTAAAACTTCTAGTTTATCGTTTTTAAGTTTAATTCAAGTTATTTAACCAACTTTGGGTTTTTCACCGTTTCACCGCTGTCACCGTTTCACCTTTTAGGACAGTTAATAAATTTTGTTATTCCTGTCACAAAGAGTGTGAAGATTGTTTTGCGAAAATCATCAACAGATGGTTTCCGTAAAAATAAACCTCGTACTCGTACTTTTTTTACGGCCTTACTGATGTGTTACATCGTGTGGAAGTTAGACGCTGTAGTGCTGAAGGAAAACGTAGGAAATTTGTATTTTTGTTCCCTTGCAGACGGAGATGTACAGAAAAGTACCGGAACGCCCACGCGACCCGCGAGCGCGCTCGTATCGAGGCTTTCAACCACGGCTTCGGGGAGCTTCGCAAATTACTTCCGGTCCTCCCGCCGGACAAGAAGCTGTCCAAGATTGAGATCCTACGACTGGCTATCTGCTACATTGCTTACCTGACTCACGTTCTGGAAACATAATTTGCCGACAACCATAAAATCTACCTCGCCCGATTAACAACATTGTTGTACAATCAGATCCATAACAAGGCACTGTACTTATTTATTTTGTTGTCCTGTTACCGGTTTTAATAATTTGTGATTATTGTAAAATTCTTTGGAAGTACCATTCTAGATATAATGCATATTCCTCTGTCGAAGTAATAATTTAAAAGGTTATCAAGATCAAGAATATCAATCGATTTTTCCATCAAATCCATGAAATGCCCCATGGTATGGATTCTGGTATATTGATGCAGGAATTTCTCCTGATATTTAAAACTCCACTCAACCGGAATCTTACATAGTGTACTGTAAATAACCAGGTTTCAATATCAAATATCATAACTGTCTACCTCACTAGTCTGTCTGTTTGTCTGTCTGTCTGTCTGTTTGTCAGTCTGTCTGTCTGTCTGTCTGTCTGCCTGTCTGTCTGTCTGTCTGTCTATCTGTTTGCTTGTTTGTTTGTCTGTCTCTCTGTCTCTCTGTTTATCTCTCTGTCTCTCTGTTTCTTTCTCTCTCTCTCTCTGTTAGTCCATTAGCTTGCTTGTCTGTCTGTCTGCCTGCCTGTTTGTCTAACATTCCCTTTAATAGTAACACAGTGCAAACCAAAATAAATGTCGAGCAACATAAATATCCGCGGAATCAATATGCTTGCAGTGCACATATCTCTTTACTAATTAGCAAAACTCCGCCGCAATAAGAAGAATAAGAGACAGCGTTCCATTATCGCACTCTCCTTATCTCACAGACCTCTCTCCTCCACTTCTGGCCGATAGAGGAGGTAAGATAACCTGTCTACGAATCACGTTTCCCATCCGCAATCAACAGCGTCCGCGAAGAAGAGGGCAAATTTGTTAATCAGAAAATTTACCCTCCAAAACGGAGAGTAACCTGATGAAGATTGCGTTCTGTTACTGTGCTGTCCCTGCACGCATTTCACTGAATAACAGAGTACATCATCATATCACACATCAACACATCTCTCTCTCCAAGAAACGCGCATTCACAGCACCTCCTCTTACTTTTGATTAATGCTGTAGTTCTATATTTTTAACATATAAAATACGAGAATACAAACTCATGTGAACAAAATTTAACTACGCACGAAAATTTGCAATGGATTTAGCTATTGTAAAAAGCTCCTCGAATCCTGGTTCAACTTACGCAGGGTCTGATTCGGGAGTCGGTCACTCCTACCATTCCAGTACGCGCTCACCCCGCCACTCTCTAAATAAGTCCCCATTACGAGCATCTTCGACATCACAACCGGAACAGGAAGAACAACTATTCATATCCTTCAACGAACGCCTCTGGCACGGACAAATTCCTGCAGACTTTTTCCCGACTCCCGAAAATCAACTCCACTTCTCCGCACTGTGGCAGGACACCACGAAAATCGAGACATGGCTGCTGGAACAGATGGCCACACCCTCCGTATCCGGGAAACCGTCAACTGATCTCTTTTTCCAGGACCTGAAGCTCTTCACAGTCCGAGCCGGCCCGCCGGTCTTACTGAGCGCTCTGCTCAATCTCGGACTAATCCAGTCAGGCAAGCTAATCTTATTTAATTTGGCCCTGCCTATACTAATATTAAGAGCCAAGTCAAATAAAATACAAAACATTTTAATAAAACAAAATGACTCCAAGCTGAAGTAAAGAAATAGGAAAAACAACATGAATAAAGGTTAGATTAAGTAAACAGAACTTGTAAAACTATGCTAAAATTACGCTAATTATATAAACTACGCCTAGAGGGTCCGCCAGCAAATTCCGGAAAGTTTCAGATATGCCAATTTTTTATCATGATGATGCAATAATTTCACAAATTTGTTTTAGTAACAAAACATAGGCTGGCTCCTTTCCTCTAATAAAAGTCCTTTACTCAAGGAATCACATCAATTTTAGTGAAGATATAGCCAACACTCCTGCAGCTTTTAATAATGGTCGATACTTCAGATATTTCTTTCCTGTGGGATGATCGGAATGGCTGCCAGCCTTTTTTTGTCCAATGTTTTCCCTGATTGTTTCAGTAAATAGGAGGATGTCATTTTAACAATATTGTTCTTTGTTGCCATGTAAAGTTAAGCAAAGAAAGACACTCGGATTTTATACAGAAGGGTTATCCAGCCAAGTTGAGCCGATTTTATAGCTGTCATTCTTTGATTGATTCACAGTGATTTTGATTGATCCACACATTGTTTTGTTTCCGCGAATTTCTTTACATTCAAACGCCATCCGTTGTGTGTTCCCTTGATGTATTTTCTTTTCAAGCCTTTATTACCAAACATATGCTTCCTGAGCACTAGAAAGTGATTTTTGCTGTTTTATTCCAACATTATCAGCATGAGGTCGAGCATGGACCTGCCGCTCCTCGAAAAAAGAGCTCTGCAGAAGTGCCGTTGCGCCTTGTGGTTCGTTCTGATAGTTCCTGATGCGACAACCTTTATTTCTTTCTTTTTACGTATACCGGACTTGGTCTTCTTGTATCTGTGAAAGAGTGGCGTACCTAAATTGCATTCGTAGGTGAACTACTTGCTTTTCAGTCCACATGCATTAAAGATGGCGGCCTCGTTGTTTTTGACTTCCACCCCGTAATCATACCAGTATATTTTTTTCACTAACCACAAAATTTATTCGTTATCACAAAGCTATTTGCCATTCGTCAAGAAATTTTGAAGTCAAACGGGGGTATCTTGGTTCTACTAAAAAATGGTCCGTTTTGATTTTCTGAAAATATGCCCACCGTCATCTCAAAATCAATTACTTTTTTATTTCCCATCACGGATAAACAACTTTTGCATTTAAAGAATGTCTTATCAATGGTTTTATCGATCTCAGGTTGCGGATGGCTGCTGCAATTTCAGCTGAACGCATGATTTCTAAAAACTCGTACCGGCTCAACTTGGCTGGATAACCCTTCTGTAGATGGAGACTCCCGTTCTGCAAAATTTAAGATGGATGTTATTCAAGTCTTCTCTCTTTAGTTTCAATTTTTTAAAGTTTTATGGCTTTTCTTTCTTTATTTGTCACCTAATTAGATTGCGTGATACATCCGCAATCATTTGGAGACTGATGTGGGCAATGTCAAGCCAGGTGGGACTGAAAAAAAGTTGATTATATTGGCAACTCTTTTCAACTTGTAAAAAGCCTGAAAATGGAGGCTCTCGTGACGCTGTAAAAATGCCACTCACACCATTTCAGTTAGTCCTCCACGGGTCAGTATCAGATTACTTTCAAACTCATTTCAGCAAAGTTAAACTATTTCCTGATCTTAAAGTTGAAAAATAAGTGGTCTAGATACTGTAGTTTTTTTGTTGCTGTATTAAAGAAACTGTCCGCACTTTGCTCTATATACTATTTATACTGTTAAACCTACAAAATATTTAAATAAGATGAAATGGCGCCGAGCTGAAGTAAATAAAATAAAATAAACGTAAAATAGCTCAAGGTTAGCTTATACCTGTAAAATATTAAAATATAATAGCCCCAAGCTGAAATAGACTAAATGAAACGAAAAAAAACTAAAAAGCTAATTTAAGAATATCAATATTGTAAACACAACACTAAAAACTTTGGTGATTACTAAATTTAACAAAAAGGCGTAACTTTAGTTGTTTTTAACTTTTTTAACTTTTTCAATTTTTTTTTAAATTTTTTTAAATTTATATTTGTTATATGAACAGCGAAAATTCAAATTTGGAAACACAGCGGAGTGTTGAGTTGAATCTTAACAGTTGAGTCTATTAATTACAGCTAAGGAATGGCAAGTTTCTTTTGTTGATTGACATTTTCCTGTTGATTAGGAATTAGGATTTTTCATTTTTCATTCCGCACAGGTGAACAACTGCGCAATGGGTTGTCCGCGTTCCAGACCGCTGCAATGTGGCGCAACGAGGACGGCCTTCGGCTGTTTGGGCACCCAGACGATCCACAAATTGTTTATAGACAACTCGAGGCCGATCCAGACACGTTTGAATATTTCCGCGAACTCTGTCCGCTGGACTGCTGGGCCTTTCACGCAGATTCCCACGTAGAAGAAATGGTCAAACATCTACAAACACTTCCGTTTAATTTCGACTATCTTACCATTCTTCTACGCGTTGGAGCGAGTTTAAGCTCTACTCAAAGGGAAGCCCTTTTAGGTAAGGAACTTTCAGGTATCAGTTTCCTTCATTTTATTATTTGTTTGGTTTTGATTTCCCACTTTTCTTCTGATCTTCAGATTTTAGTGGGATGTGAGAATTCGTTTGGGAATTTCTTAGTCAATTATCCGCAAAAAAAACCCAAAACCTTCGTTGACGTGATTTTAAATAAAACTTCAAAACATTTGCGAATAACTGGAGATCTTTCAAGTTCAATATTCGTTGCTACTTGTACCTAAATAAATAAGCTTTAAGGATCACGAGACCGAAAGAAAAACTATGCTAACATTTGCCCCAAAACACCAAACAAATCTCATAGCAATCCAAATCAAACTCATTGTTCCAATTACTGTAGTGCCGCGTGGAAGTGGTGGGAGCGGCGTTCGTTTTGAATGATGTTCCCTAGCATGAAGCGAACGCCGCTCCCACCAATTCCACGCGGCACTACAGTATTGTCAGTATGTGTTGTGCTTCATGTGAGAAGGGCGACGGTTCAATTCCCGGACGAGAATATTTTTGAATTCTTTTCTCACCTATAAACGTCAGTTGGTCTTACCAATGATGCAAAATCATTTTATAGTCAAGCAGGGAGCACTTGGGGAAGATTGACCATTGATCAACTAAGTGCAGCTCAGTCAAGAATTGTTTCTGTTTTTGCATTCCATTCTGAGATGCAATTATGGATTCATATTGGTATAGACAAAAAGATAAACAGTTAAATTGTAACGTATTGTGGTGCCGTTTGGAAAACCATAAAGGATTTCAATTATGGCTCGAATCATTCTAATGTTTTCGCCTTTTTTCTCCTCGTTCAGGTATAGCCATCGCGGAAGGCAGTAATGTCTGTGTGGACTTGCTTGTCTGCATGTTCGGCGCGAACGTTAACACACTGATCTCAGACAACGGAAAAACATGTCTGCATACCGCAGCCACAAAGGGGTACTTGAAAATGGTGGAATTACTATTGCAAAGGGGAGCTAATCCCAACGCAGCAACCATTGAAAATGAATTGCCTGAAGACCTCTCGCCTCGGGAAATGCGAAAAGAAATGATGAACATTTTAGAGCCCTACCGGAAACGCCGTTTCCAAATAATTCAAAACAAATTGATCAGCGGGGACATTTCGGCGGAAGTTTTACTCGTTCCGGGGGATTTTGCTACGACGAACGAACGTGGGAATGGAATTCTCCAGACAGCTGTTGAACAAGGAAGTTTACAGAGCCTGGAGTATTTGTTGAAAGTTACCGGATGTCCGATAAATGCGCAAAATTGTCTCACAGGTATGAATGATAAAACTTAACTGAATTATTAAGCAAATATTTCTTATACATAATATTTCTTCAGTTTCAAAAAATAACTAAATCGGAATGTATTTTTTACCTAATTTTAGTTGCTTGAGGTTCTTGATTTAATTAGCTAAGTATTTTATTGACAAAAACTAACAGAGACACTAAAGTTGGTGAACTCAATTAAACCTAAACTAAAAGTTCTTAACAGCTAATTTCTTAGTATTAGTCCTCTTAGCTTTTAAACAACCTAACTAAACGTTCAATTAACTAAAACTAACTAAAACTAACCAAAACTAACTAAGCGTTAGCTTTTCAAGCATTTTGCTGATGTAGGTTGTTACTTTAATTATTTAAAAGATTTTTAAAAGAACACACCTTAACAAATACAAATACAAATACAAATACAAATACAAATACAATATTGAAAAACTCCATTGGAACGAGACTGGAATCTTTAGTAGTTAACACTTACTTGTTATTTTAGCATTTCTCAGATTTAAATGTCAAAGCCAAACTAAATGGCAAAAAAACTAAAAGAAACATAATTCATCAGTAATAATAATTAACGTGAATAAAATTAACCTCTAATTTGTAAAAGAATAAAATCTAATGAAGTTACTTGTCTCATTTTGGGCTTTATCATGTTAACAACAGGCCGTTCCGTGCTGGCTGATGCAGCCTCAATGGGAGGGCGTGGGGACGTGGTGAAAGTGTTGCTGGAGTGTGGCGTTAAACCGGGTATACGTGATTTTGATGACTTGTCCGCGTTGGACATCGCAGTCGAACGGGACGACTTGGCGGTGGTCAAGGGAATGATGACTTTCCGGCAGTGCTGGACAGGGTTGCATCTGGCCATGCGACGGTCCAAATCGGCTGCGATGACGGCGGTTCTGCAGGCGGCGTTCCGTCACCGGCAGGAGGAGCTGGTCGGCCCAGCGCTGCTGTCCGTCACTGCGGTAAGCTTCTTGCCATACCAATTCTGTGAAAAGCTTTCTATTTAAGTAGAAGGATGAATGACCTAATTTACTGCGTCTTTACATTTTGAAAACTAAAAAATTAAGATAGTTTAAAAATTTCCATTAATTTCAGAATCTGAAATGTTTTATTATAAATTTTTAACTTGTCTTAATGCCCATCTCATCCATTTTCATCCATTTTTTAACTTATCCATTGTTTAACCTTTGTTTTAATTTCTTAATTTGATCATTTTCAAAATGTAAAGAAGCAGAAGTTAAGTCATTCATCCTTCTACTTAAATAATGAATTTTGCGGCAATTTTTGGAAAAATTATGAAAACCATGCAATGCTAACCCGTGCATAGCTCACACAAATTACAATACTTTTGCGTTTTCAAAATTTATTTATCGGTCTAAAATAAATTTTGATTTCATTTCCCAATTTTCAACATGAATACAAAATGGCGGCTGTTTTGTACCAGAGATGTCCCATATTTTTTCCGGGTTCCACACACGCCTAATAATTTCCCTTTAGTCACATATTTGCGTGTTCATGGGTGTGGGATTTATCCAAAACAGGATGAGAATGGGCGGAAATTTTAAAAACGGGCGAGAATTGAGCTTTGCGCAAATTTAAAAGAAGACACAAGTTTTCAAGGAGTCTTGACGTGAGGGAGGATCATTGATCGATTGATTAAAACTTGACGATAATTTAGCGGGTGATTTGCAGTTTAATCCACGATCAATCGATTAATAAATCCCTATATTTGTAAGGGGTCATTCAACAATTATGTCATCGAATTTAGGGGGGTACGTGTCAGCAATCGATGACGAGCTCTTACGTATAGGGGGTGGGGGTCTGTCCTTGGATTACGTCAACAATTTTAAATCTCAAAATTTCCTTGATTCTGAGAGTTTGAAAAAACGTGTATTTCAATAACATTTTATAGACCCGCATGCCATTATTCTTTCCTTCATTTGAGCATCATACTAGTACTGACAAGAGGTTCCGATGGCTCCACCAGAAAAACAGGTACGTCACTTGGGGGGCTACATCTACTTGATGCCTTTTGCAACAGCGCATTGGAATCGCAAATCTTCTATTTCAGGCGAAGATGCGAACATTCCCATCATTACCGATCTAGACGCTTTTCTTCATTCTGATTTTGAAAATGCGGAGGATAACTAAGTATTATCAGTGCTGAAATTTTGCTATTAAAGTTGAAATTTAAGATTTTGACGCATAGGGGGGTCCAACGGCGCTGACATAAGCGTTTGAAGTTTAGGGGGGGGTAAAAAGAAATCATGACGAGCTCTTACAGAGGGGAGGTAGGGGTAAGGCCGCCTAATATCGAGCGCTTACGTAATTGTTGAACGATCCCTAACTCAATTCATCAGTCAATCAGAATTGTTGAAGCGTATCGATATTTAGTCCTTCAAATAATCAATCTATCATGTGCACCATTGGTTTGAAATTAGGAATTATAGTTTAAAAAATCGGTTGTAGTATGGGAATGGATTATGGGAAACATTTTCGGGCGATATGGGAATGGGTAAATTTAGAACTACGGGAATGGATAGGATGGGGTGGCCGCACGTATGGGATGGGAAAGCGCGGCATATGGATTTTCACTTTGGGACACCTCTGTTTTGTATGTGAAAGTAAGAATTATTTAATCAAGCGTAGGAGCCTCCTGCGTCAATTAATTCTTCCGAAACAATGTATTATCACGAGTTTCACAGTGACTTAGTACCGTACAGCTGCGTTTGCAGCAGCTTCCGGCGATAAGTCGGACACCCTCTTTTGGTGTAAACATAGACCACCCTATTACACAGTATTAGTGAATTCCCACAGTCTACGAACAGCGTAATTGATTGCTTGATTTTGCTAACGGCTCAATTGAATAATGTTTACAAGGGTGGTCCATTTTTACACCAAAAAAGGATGTCCGACTTATCGCCGGAAGCTGTTGCAAACGCAACTGTATATATTTGTTCGGCATAACGAAATATTCGCATCAAAAATTGAAGGTTCACATATAAGAAGCGAGCGTAGAAATTCGGCTGTCAACACCTTCTCTTTACCTCGTTCAAAAGCACTTGTGCTTGTGATGCCGTCAAATTAAAATACGACAGCAGAAAACACAATTGAAAGGAGCAGCCTAAAGTTTGTGATCGGCATGTTTAGCCCCTATAAATATATACTTTAACATACCTTGAGTTTTGGAAAATAACTCGTGGTTCAAATGGCTGGGTAAAAAAGTCACTTGAAAAACAGTATGACTAAATTAAGTATATCAAATACTTTAATAATACATGAAATTAATGCATACACAAATCAAATAAATAATCAAATATTTTAGATTAAACTAAACTTATAATCAGATATATGTTCTGTACGAAATTTTTAGAAATATTTGAAGATGTTTTACAGGCCTTGGATCCAAACTCGCCCACAGCTGCTGCTGCAGCCCTAGCCGTCCTCGAGCCGGGGGACCTAATCAATACACCCAACGGGCAAGGCGAACTGGCGACCTTCCTGGCCGCCAAAAACGGACGCACTGACAGCCTCGAAGTGATCGTCGAGCTGGGAGGGAACTTCTGGTCTAGACACCCACGAACTCTTCAAACTACCCTGCATGTCGCAGCAGCTGGAGGATTTGCAGATACTCTCAAATTCTTAGCCCAATGTTTTCAGCGACATCGAAGAGTTTTGGATTTAAATTCATTGGATGACTGCGGGAAGACGCCCCTTCATCGAGCTGCGGAAGAAGGCCACACAGAAGCGGTGCGTAGAGAATACTGCAGCAAATAAACTAAGCTTGATTAGTAAATTATTTCTGGGTTTAAGTGCTTTTTAATTTATAAAAAGAATAAACGTTGAAATAAATTTGGAAAAGTATCATAAATGTGACTCTATTGATAAAACGTTAAAGTGGAATCAATTTGAATTCGGCATATGAAATACTTCCAAATAAGAGTTCAGTTACTAAAGATTGATTTAGTAACACAAAACAAAACGACTAGTTAAATAACTTAAAACTAAGTGTTTAGTGTTATTTCTGAAAAAAATAAACTTAAAGTTTTTAGTTTTAAAAAATACTTAAGTGGGAACGCAACTGAAAAAAAGCTAAAATTAGTAAACTAAAAAACAAACTAACTTATGTCTTAGTTTCACTTCTCTTGACATTGGAAAATAAATGAATTAAAAGTGTGAGACGCTCTAGATTAAATTAATGGAAAACCCAAATCAATTTTATCAACTAACATACGGAAAGTAATTAAAACACTATTCAAAATTATTAATGCTAAAACTAATTAAAAGAATTAAACTAAACAATTAATGTCGGGTAACTAATTAAATAGTTAACTACTGAACTAATTAATTGACTAAATCGTCTTTTGTCATCCCTAGCTACGAACACTGCTGGAACTGGGGGCAAGCGTCAATGGTTACTTCCGTGACGGTGTGTTGCTGACGTCTCAGTTTGAAGCGACGCAGTCGGTGTTGGACGAGTATCGGATACCGCGGCAAATTATGCTTTTTCGGGCAATTGAAAAGGGAAGTATGAAGACGTTGAAGGCAGTCTGGGAGTCGCATTTCGACCACTATCTCCGAAATCATATTGGGGTAAGATTAACAGATAAGAAGCAGTCGTCTGTGTTCCTGTTTGTATACGTGTCCGGACCTGTGCATGTGTTTACGTCTGTTTGTCTGTGTCTATGTCTGCATCTGTGTATGTGTTTATGTCTGAATATGCATCTGTGTTTATGTCTGTTACTGCATCTCTGTATTCGATATTGTCTGTTTCTATTTCTGTCCATGCCTTTTTTATGCCTGCTTCTGTGACCCGTAAACCAGTTTGTCTGTGTTTCCACAGGACACCCCCATAATGGTCGCCGCCCAGCTGGAGAACATGAAAATCCTCGACTTTCTCCTCGCCTCTGCCTGCCAAGAATACCGCCCCTACGAGCTGGACCTCAACATCCAACATGACGCCAACGTGGAAGCTATGCTCCACCGCAAAGAAACCCGCCCCGATCTCGCACCCGAGCCCACCGCGTTCCCTCAAGTACTCCAGTCTATAGCCCGACATCGTCTTAACTCCTATCAATGGATCTTCGGTCGTGTTAGTCCTGCTCTCCAGGAGACCGTGCCAACCCTGTGCCTGGATGAACACCGTCTGAATCATACATCCAGCGTTAATCTCAGCGACGGCTGTTGTGCCGTGCATCGTGTCATCGAAGTCGGGGACAATGTAGACGCAGTAAAGCGCCTCGCGGAGAAGGACCCCTACTGTCTGAACATCCCCGAACATAACGGCTTCACAGCGCTTCATCTTGCCATTATTATGCGACGGACTAAAATCACACGGTTTCTGTTAAAGCAAAGTGTGACGGATTTCTACGCCACGGATCTCTTGGGTCGCATGCCCGAGGAATTGGCGGATACACCACGACTGCTGGAGCAGATTCGGAATGCGAGAACCACGCCTGAATCGTGGTGGGCCGCCATGTGTGACGAAGTAGGGCTCATTTTAAGGCATATTCCTGTATTTACGTTCATATCCGCATTTATATACGTTTCGGTGTCTGTGTGTCTGTGTCTGTGTCTGTGTCTATGTCTGTGTCTGTGTCTGTGTCTGTGATTGAGTCGGGTGTCCATGTCTCTATCGGTGACTGTCTGTGTTTACGGTATATCTGCGTGCACCTGTTAACTGCTTATAACCGACTCTCCATACTTGGTTTTTTTTAAACAGGAGATTCCATTGAGCACGGCAGACGGCTTGTCCAACTGGACGAATCAATTCAAGAGTGTCCAATGGGGCGAGAGCGCGGCCAGTGGGGAGGCATTCAGTGCATCCGCCGCGCAGATTAGTCTGTTCGCTGGAAAGACGTCGGTTAGTCAGGATGGGGTCTACGAGTACATGGATCGTAGTCGTGGTGGAGGTGGAACTGTGTCAAAAAAGTCCAAAACTGGCGCAATCCAATGGGATCGAGAAGCAGTCAAGAGCCTCTAGGAACCTATGATATTGTTTCTTTATCGAAGGAAATGGAAGATTTCTCTTTGTTAGCATCACACTGATTGGAATCTACGCACACAACACTTGATAAGCTTTTGTAGTATAGTGATATCGCAACAGTTCTGAATATGTGAGCTTATCTATCAATTTTTATTTGAAACTGAAATTTTTTTCTACCATTTTTTTCATATTCATAGTTCCAGTTTATCCTTCCGAAATAAGAAAGATGCCCAATGTTTTCTCTCGGGATGGTTAATGAGTGGACCGTGTAACAGCTATGAATCGCATATGAGTACTGATAAATAATAGGAACCTTCTTATATGCAGAAACAGACACAGACACAAACACAAACACATGCGCTAACATAGACGATGAAATAGACTAAAAGCTCCACACTAATACCTTATAAAACACTGCCAAAAACACAAAAATAAACACAAATACAGACAGTCAGAGTCCAAATATGTACCTACTCACTGTCTATTGACACAGACAGTAATAGAGGCACAGGAACAGTCACTAACACAGACACAGACATAGACACAGACGAAGACACAGGCTCAGACGCAGACCCCGACACATAAACAGACAGACAAAACACATAAGCAAGATACAAAAAGACTCAGCATGCACAGGTGCAGACACGGACAAAGACAGACACCGATATACATACACAAACCCGAACGCACACAGACATAGACACTGACAAAGACACAGACGCAGACACAGACACAGACCGAACACAGACCATTCTACTCCGAGTTTGCCACCAAGGCAATGTCTAAGTGGCCAGTGAACGCTGCATGAGCGTTCGAGATTTCCGAAGCTCCAGTTCCCGTCATCAGTCAGCTCGTTCTAGTACTCGTCCTTTTTCAGCGTTCTCAAGCTGTACCTTTATTAATTACAGCATTATCAACCGCCGAATGGCGAAAAGGGAAAGTCATCGAACCGTTCCAGTGCGTGTCCTCCTGGCTGGCAAAACCAACCCCACAAAAAGCAAACAGAAAATTTGAACCCACGCGCGAATATACCCTCGTGCCAAAATAATGAGAGACCAAAAGAACCGTGCACAACCTGACCTCATCCTCCCCCGCAGATCCATCTATCACAACCTTACGCAGTTGCTCGCGAAACGCGAAAAAAACCCACGCCGCAGAAAACGCATAACACTTCTCTAAAGGAAGAACGGGCGCCAATCCGAGAGACAACCAAACAAAGCCGAAAAAATGAAATGAACACAGAGGCTAAATATGTTCGAAAAGTAGCAGTATTAAGGGTATTAGTACATAACTGAGAGAGATGCAGAGAAAAAAACAGCCAACCGAGTTAGTTCCTCATTCGTTGAAGAAAGCGTCGCATCTTCCATCAATCTCAGAGTTGAAGGGGAGAGAAAAGATCCCATCCTTCCTGTGTGGATGAGAGATAGAGAGTGAGTCCCGTTTCAGGATTCCCGTTTCATCTCAATCATCTCCAGCAGGAGGGTGTCGTCCAGGTAGCCGTCCTGTCGGGCGCGGGTGTAGAGGAAGTGCTCCCCCTCATCGGCGAACTTGCGCACCTCCGTCACGAGCTTCATTACGTTGGCGAAGCGGCCGGGCAGGTCGGCGTGGTTGGTGGTGGATTCGGCCTTGAGGTCCTCCTGGCACTTCTCGTACGCGTACCGGATCGGGCGCATCTTTACCAGGCCGGGAACAACTGTGGGCGGGAAAACAGGGTTGACAATTCAGGCATTTGGTAGATTAGCAGTCATAAAGTTTTAGAAACAGA
Source organism: Hypsibius dujardini (assembly GCA_001579985.1). Lineage (NCBI taxonomy): Eukaryota > Metazoa > Tardigrada > Eutardigrada > Parachela > Hypsibiidae > Hypsibius > Hypsibius dujardini. The sequence continues at coordinate 23,236 of LRSR01004115.1, forward strand.
CAGAGAGAAACAGACAGCAGATGGACGAAAAAAAGCAGCCGGGCAGGCAGACAGAAAAGTATACAGAAAGATAGACAACACACAAGCAGATAGACAGACGCAGAGCGATAGGTAAAGAAACCGACAGGCCGACAAGTCAGACTGACTCATAGACCGACATAATTACATACAGACAAGACAGAGAGGTAAAGAGATGTACAGACAGACAGACACATAGACAGGCAGACAATCGGCCAACACGAGGACAAGCACACGAATGGCTGTTTGGCAATCGGACCGATAGCCGGACAAGGCAGGTGTCCACAAGACAGCTGCCCAAACAATTGACATTAGAATTGAAGTTATTGAAAATGTACTAACATGGATTGAGGAGAAGAATCATTTTGACGTTGAGGTAGTCGCCGCGGTTCATGTTGAGTTTGCGGACCGACTCGACGACCTCCTGAATAGCCGCACTGTTGCTGCTCAAGCCCAGGGCTGCCAGCTCAGTCATGCGTAGCTTTCCGCTGTTGGGCAATTCGAAGTGATCGCTGATCTCGCTGGCTGACAGGTGGTAGATGATGTCGAACATCAGGAAGGAATTCCATCCGAACTGCAGAAGCTTCTTCTGGTCCTCATACTACGAACAATGCGGCTGATTATACCGTACTCGCTCAAAAATCTGTTTGCCTATCTGCTTGAACGTATACAAGTCTGTGTGTCTCTCTGTCTGTCTTGTCCGTCTGTGTGTCCTACTGCTCGACAGGCAATAAACTTACATCCAAGGAATCGAAAAAGGAAGAGTCTCGAGCCCACTCAACGAAGGAATAGACTTTTTTGTCCAAGACGTTGCAGATAACTTCCAACGGTGCAGCGCCGGGTTTCGCAGTTTCCTCGCGGAGCACAGTAATCAGGGACTCCTTCCATGGGGACTCTGCCGGAACTGTACTCTTCATCTGCTGGACCAGCCGGGGAATTCGTGGCATGAGAGAGGTGAACTTCTGAAAACCAGAATCATCTGCAAGATACCAAAAGAGGGCACGGTTAACAGGGCCAGGCAGCAAAGATTTTCGTCCTTTGCGGCACTAGAAACAGCCGCGAACTCTTACAGCAGGGGGCACGTCTTCGTCTATTACAGAGGCACGATAGGCAGATCGACGTCCAGATAGACAGGCGAAAAGATAACGATACAAATAGACACAAAAAGAGAGACAGAGAGACAGTAAGACAGTCAGCCAGACAGACAGTCATACAGATACACTGGCAGTCAGTCAATCAGAGAGACAAGCACACAGACAAACGGGCAGGCAAACAGAGAAACAAGTGGACACACAAATGTGTAAACAGATGAACAGATAAAAATTCAGACAGATAGTCCGACAGACAAACAAACAGGACAAGCGAAACAAGTAGCGAAAGTATTATAACTCACCAATCTCATTAGCCCCATTAGAGGAAGACGCCGTGTCGGGTGCGGCTCCACGGGGAGCTTTCGTCGGAGCCTTTCGTGTGGCTCCTCTGGTATTGACCACTGCCTGCCGCACTCTTTTCGGTTTGGTCTCAGCCGGTTCCTGCTCCGCGTCACTTCCATCCGAACCGTCCACGCCCGAACGAGATCGCGAACCGGACGCTGACGGACATCCTCGAGCCCGGTCCTGTCGGACGGCTGAAAGAACAAAAAAGAACACTGATTAACGCAAGATACATCCATAGCAATAGTCGCTCACTAAAATATTTAATCCGAAAACGGAAAAACTGCTAGCCAAGCAATAGATTCAAAGGAAAGATAACTGAGACAATCAAATAATATATAAAGAGAAAAAAATCAGCTTATATTATGCAACTAAAGCAGTCAATCAAGCAACCGTGCGCGAGAGAATTAAGGAAATGTAAGGAGTCTTGCAATGAAACGCAACCCAAAAGGAGCACCTCCAACATAGGCACCTTGGAGTTTGCGCACACCTTCAATTTTCATGCCGACCGCGACGCACTGCTGAAACCGGCAGAAGCAGCAGCGTTGTGTCCGAGCCTTCCCCAGACGTTCCACCGGACACTCCTGATTCGCACGACAGGTATACTCCTTGCCTTTCTGGATGGTCCTCCGAAAGAAAGCTTTGCATCCCTCACTAAAACAGACAAATGATAGAAGTTTGTCTGCCATTCCATTTTTCAATCAGCCTACTTGTCTGTCTTGTCTGCCTGATTGCCGATCTGCCTGTCAGTCTATATGCCATTCCATTTGTCTGTATCTGTCTGTCATCTGTCTACCTGTTTGACTGCCGTTTAATTTTCTGTCTGTCTGACTGCTTGTGTCTGTCCGTCTGACTGGCAACGTAACTACCTGCGTACCAAGTTCTAACACCGTAGTGGAAGCCAGACACTTCATCACCGCACACCCGACACGGCTCCTTGACTTTCCCGTTTCCGCGCGGCGACATGTCCACCGCGACGTCTTCCTTGTCGCTGGACGCGGGTGACTCCAGGCTGGCTTGATATTCCATGTCCTCCCGCTTCACCGCCTTCCGTGTGCGTTTTTCGGGTGCCATCATCCAAAGCGCTTCTAGTCGATGACTAGTCGAACTTCAATGCAACCTGCAAACAAAATTAACATATTTAACATATTAATGTAACATTTGTATCATATAAATCTCACGTCACAATAAAAATCCGCAAAAAAAGCAGAAAAAATATATTACAAAGAGTAACAATAAGTGGGAAATTTGGAAGCAAAAAAATCGCTTTCATTTAGTAGAACGGTGATGTGACATCAATCAATCAATCAATGATGAGCAGCAGAAGAGAGCAGAAAATGATTATCAGTACTGACAAATCACCCAATCAAGCGCAGGCAGCCCATCACAATTCGAGCCGAGTTGGTAGTTCAAAATACCTGCCGATACAAAAAGCAGTGCGACACGCCCAATTCAATTAAAACCTTCCAGGCAATTGCGAAGTGAAATAGGTAATGCGAAAAATGCCCAAAGGCGTAGCACATGATTGAATTGAATTCGGATCGATTTGCATGCGAACCCAAGTAATTGATTGATTGATTGATATAAGCATCAGTGTTCAATTCACTTCATCTTCCTCCAGTTACTGTTCCCTTAATCAACCCTAAATAAATCTTAAGATTGATCAATAATATCAGATTAGCCGGGAATTAATTTAATTTAAAAAAAAAACAGAAAGATAACTAAGCGAAATTATTGTATCCGGCCGGAATTAAAGCCATTTCTAAGACGGAGAGCAAACACCAAGCTAAAATCGGAGTTTGAAGTTCGAGCCATCTGTACTCCCGCACGATCGATTACTGTATACAAACGGATCGGAAAAATCATTCAATCAATCAAGCGATCGGGATCGCCACCGAATGACCAACCCAATAATCAGATTCCAGCAGTATGATTCCTCTGGCATGACTCTAACCTTCCTCCAACCAGAAATAAGCGGTAAGATTTAATTAAAATCAGAAGAATAATAAAGACATGTCTACTGCATCCAGTTTATGCTGACAGACTCACGAATATGACGGAAAGGAAAAAGAAAACAACAACATTACCAAAAGTTCTGCGTCATCGGGCAAAAGCCCCATCAATCAATCAATCAATAAGACGTTTGAGCAACTCATTTTTATTGAACTCCAAAAACCGCATTATCGCACAACTTGCTTTAAAATGCTTGCCTTACCGAGTCAAGCGATTTAACTCGGCTGTTGCGCAAAATAATTCAGGAAACGAGTTAAATTGCCTGAGTCGTAAGCCAAGCATTCGGTCCGTATTTATAGGTGTAGAACCTACGACATAAACTTCCTGATACCCTACGGCGGTCCAAGTTTGGATCACTCCAACTCTATAACTTGAAAACAATCCTCTAACCTTCTTTCACCGCATGAAAAAAAACATTATCGAAACAATAAATCCATAAAATCTAAATTACACTACCCTGAAAGTAAAAAATATAAATCCAACTATGAGAAACGAACCCAAAACATTTGACCCCTACCAATCAACCAATCAAGCGACAAAGTTACTGCTTATCAAATACAATAACAACCGATTTTGTTTGTTTCAACATTTGCCTGTTTTTTAAGCCCCAACATAATGGCAAAAAATATTGTTGCGTTACAAATGTCAGTCCATAAGCAGAAGTAAAGCACAACCGGGACAATGTTATCAGCACATGCGGGGAGAGATAGGGGAAGGAGAGAGAGAGACTTACCTGGGGCTTGATAGGCAGTAATACGGACCGAGTTGTGTACTTCCTCTCGGGGAAGACCTTTCCCTTAACAGGGAAGGTCACAAGAAGTTTGCCCGTGGGAAAGGACACCAAAAAAGTATTTCAAGGTTTGACCCGGACGCGAAATTTCCTACGCATATGAGGGGTAAGGCTGTCTGTGGTGCAATGTGAAAACAATATGGCCGCGATGCGGTAAGACTGCTTTAGCTTTCACGATCGTCGATCGTCTGTGTGTGTGTCTCCGTTTCTGCGAGCGTGACCTCACTCCGCGCGGCAGAGACACACACCATGCACATTTATGCACACACAGCCGGAGTGCTTAGCTGACCGAGTCAAGTTATTTGACTCGTT
>LRSR01004116.1:0-28510 GCA_001579985.1 Hypsibius dujardini
CGGGTCCTTGTAGAAGAGGTTCTTACAGTCCTCAGTGGATTTGTGGTTCTCCGGCTTTACTGACTGGATTTCCTGCGGTGTGAAACGCCGGTAACCGTGACGTTGCTCGCTGGTCGGAGTGTCGAGGTTGGTCAAGGTGAACAGACTGCTTTTCGGCTGAACTGGAACAAGACAGTCAGAGCTCTTGCAACGTCAATGCGAAAACAAGGCTCTGACGAGTGAGACAGACACATACTCGTACCGTTAGTTCCTCTTTGAACAATCGCTTCTTGGCAAAATCCTCGGGATTGTAGGCTCGGTAGGTGGTGTTAGCGATTGACTGCTCCACAAACTCATGGCTTGGGTCCATCATTACCTGGCCGATTTGGGCTGGAAAAATAACCATCTCTTTTCTCCACACAATATACATATATAAAAATATAATTACAAATTCATATTTAAATTTCATTTCAATCTTGTAATAAAATGTTTTTACTCGAAAAGACTTCCCATGAGAAATTCAAGAAATATGCCGAGGACAACCGGCATTTTATTCCTAGTATTTTTTAATTTTATATATATCACCAGAATGGAATTGCTTACTTATTCAGTTATTATCAATTATTTCAAGAGTTTAGATTCAGGTCCTGTTAATTGAACTGACCGTGAGAAACTTAATTCAGGCAACTGCATTTGATGGACATTTTTTGTCTTAACATTTTTTCGTGAAAACAAATTTACTATTTAATATTTCAGACTGCATTTACCGATCCTGTCATAATGTGGGATTCTTGCCATAATCCGTAGTGATATCAAGAGCAAACAATGTGGCATGATTACCATTGACATTCAACAGCCAGTCTTTGTTTGGCCAAAAGTGTTTTCAAAAAAATATAACGATTAATTAAAACTTTAATTAATTGCAGCTTTTTTGAGATTAGAATCGCTTGCGATTTTCAATTATGGTGCCTCAATTGGAAAATAAAGACATGATTTATTTTTATTTATTCTATAATTATTTTAGAAATTTTAATTTATAACTATTTATAACTATTTTATTTTAATTGTAATTATTATTAAAATAATGCGACCCTAGAGTCCTTACAAGGTGCAGCGGGAGCAGGAGACCTCCGGTCCACAACCCCGTAATCCGGGTACTCCTCCATGTTCTTCGGCCGGATGTGCTGGTTCTTCATCTTCGGATCGCCCACCGGCACGCTGTACGACTGCCCGATCTTCATGATCTTATCCACCGGTTGCCGTGCCGTGACTGTCATTGCACAATGCTCGTTTTTACTGGTCGTATTGTCGAAGCTGGTCATTCGCGGATCCCCGCCCAAAAATTCCCGGTTGAAGGTGCGCCCCTTCGTCCAACGGAAATCGCGTTGCGGTTGTTCGCACGGAATCTTCTTGTGGCTCGTGCGGGTTTCGCTCACCTTAGAGAGAGAAAGAGATAGGGAGAGATAGGAAGAATTTATAAAATTCAACCGAAAAATTATTTTCTTACACACTTTTAGTAATTATTTTTACTTTTGGTTTGGACGTCTTATTTTGTTTTTCTCACCTGGATCTTTAATAGTTAAAGCTTTATTCAAGCTGAATTTTTGAAATTAAAAATTAGTGTCTAAAATATTTTCACGTTTTTTTGGTTGTTGCTTAAAAACAGTTAAGAAACTTCTACTTTACTTTAGAAGTTTATTCTTCAGAAATTTAAGAACCAAAATTTACAAAATTATTGGCTGAAAGTTTTGACTAGTTTGTACTAGTGTAATTGTAGAACGGTAACCAACATTTCATCAAGTTTCCTTCAGATGTTAAGAACTAAAAGATCCGCGACTAAAAAGTCTAAGTAGGTTTCTAGTTTGATTCCTTTACTTTTAACGCATGCACGTATCGTTAGTGGCTGAAATTTTTGTGGAAGAATTTTTTCAAAAACTGCACTAAATAGACCTCCAACCAAAAATCAATTGAACTTAGTTAGTTTAAACTTGTTCATTGAGGAGTTAATTGAGTGACTCACCGCGAAAGGTTGGTTCTCATATGGAAGGATGATTTCACCGGTCTGGCGCAGTCCGAATGAGTCAGGCACGATCAAGTCAGATGGTTGGTGGTAAGGGTAATCCTTTTTGTAGCCGGACTTCCAGCGAGCGGGGTCGCCGGAACCGTAGTGGACGACATCGCGGAGCTTATCGACGGTTGTTCCGGGGAGGAGAATGTGCTCGCGCAGTTCGTCGTACAGTTTGGGGGATTTGTTTTGAATTAAAGCCATTTTTAGCTACAGCAAGATGGAGAAATACTAAGCCTGTGGGACATCATACCAAGATGTTCGGCAAAAGAAATGGAGGAGACACACTCCCGGTTGCCAAGTCAAGATCGTGTTCTGTATCGAAAGTAATTACGATACCTGAAGGCACCCATCCACTCCATGGATTTTAGTTACTGTCTGTGTTTAGTGTCACCCTGCCTGCCTGCCCGTCTGCTTAACCTGGCGTACCTCTGTCTGCCTGTCTGTCTGTCTGTCTGCCTGTCTGTCTGTCTGTCTGTCTGTCTGCATGCCTGAGTGCCTGTCTATTTAACCAGGCTTACATCTGTCTGCCTGTGTCTGTTTAACCTGGCTTTCATCTTTCTGCTTCTGTCTGACTTTCTGTCTCTTTAGCCTGGCTTGTCTCTGTCTGTCTGTCTGTTTGTCTGTGAGTCTCCCTCTCTTTGTTTGCCTGCCTCTCGCTGTCTGTTTATTGTTTGCCGCCACGTCACTGCTTTTATGGTCGATAATCTAGAAAAAACTTCGTCAGAGGAACCAGTCACAATACTATATGCCTGATTCAGTTTATTCGCTAAAAGTAAATTCCCTCCCTTCGCCATTTCGATACACATTCACTAGAGGCTTTTCGAAAAAGTCGATTCCACCTGGGAAACATACGAAGTGATAAAAAAAGCTGGAGTACTAGTCCACCGACACACATTTGCAACCTACAGATTAAACTGGGCAAAAAGGAGGACGACAAAGGTTTCACACCTTGAAACATTTCGTTTTAAATACAAGAATGTGATGCAGAGTGAGGCGACGCGAGCGAACGCGGTACAGGATGTAGCATATTTGGAATCCCTGAAGCCGTTGATCAAAAGTCCAGTTCCCGTGTGTCGAGGTGGGTGATGTTCGGCGGTTTTAAAAAGTACAACGTGAAAATCGACGTGAAAAAACCGCCAGTGTTTCCCGAGGGAGACTGCTGAGGTGGGTTAATTGTCGTTCGATCCCGAGGAGTCCACGAAGGTTTTTTGCCGCTTCGGCGCGGGTCCACCGTCCGAGTTGGGCGATGTGCTGGCCCCATCGCGTCGGTATTTTTGCTTGCCTACAAGAACCATAACAATTAAGTAAAATAGTATCAACAAAAGCGTATAATAAAAACGGCATAATTGGCCGATCGATCAATCAATCAGCTCACCAACTCAATCAAACAATCAACGCACGAATCCCACGTTAACAGCTCAATCAACCAATCAACCGAACAACGGACGAATCCCACATTAACAGCTCAATCAACCAATCAGCGCACGAATCACACGTTAACAGCCCAATAAACTAATCAACCGATCAACGCACGAATCCCACATTAACAGCTCAATCAACCAATCAGCGCATAATTATCAACTCAATCAAACAATCAACGCACGAATCCCATGTTAACACCACGCTCCGTACCGTCGTCTGATTGCAAATCCGATTCTTTATCCAGTGTTTGGCTGTTACTGTTCCCCTCTTCCTGCTCAATACACTGCACAGCATTTGCAATTTCCAAGGCTGCAAAAAAACCAAGCAAGAAATAACGTCACACGGATACGCACGTAAATCAAAAGGGTGGAACAGTTTTCAATCGATGGCAACTTTATTAATTCGTTAAAAAGTTTGACAAATCGCGGCTCCAATTGGAGTTAAATTGCTAGAAAAAAATTGATATTGAACCAAAATCTTCATACCTACAATTATAAATCAAAAGAGGAAAAACGCAATTTCCAAGAGCAAAATTAAATTAAAGAGTTTAAACAGTTTTGAAACAATGACAAATTTACGAATTCATGTTAAATTATTAACTTAACACTAAAACTAAACCCATCTTACTTATATTAGGTTAAAGAGACGAAAGATGAAAAACGGACAACACTATTTTCATCACGGGCGACTTTGATCAAAACTATAAAACTTACTTGCGCGCTCAAATTAAAATTAAATTAAACTAAAATAAGATTTAAATTTAAATTAAATTAAATTAAAATTGAATCAAAATTGAATTACATATTAAATTAAATTAAATTAAAATGTACTTCCCCGCTTAAATGTAAGCTAAATCAAATTTTCCTTTACTTAAAGAATCTTCAATTCATCGTGTTCACAACGGAATTTCCAGTCAATATGATGAACTAAATTAAGCAGCAGCAGAACGAACCATCAGTAGCGGAGTGGGAATTGTTGTTGTCGCCGTTGCCCAATAATTCCTCCTGTGACGCTGACTTTTCTCGCTCCCCATCGGTCGTGGATCGACGCATCAACACCGACGACTCCCCACAAGAGGGATCGTCTAACGATTGGGATGATTCGCGAACGACAAGAGTGGATGAACCCGACGCTGTGCAGTTCAACCAAGAAAATACCTTTGGTGCTTGATTGATTGGTTGATTTAACCCGTCAAAGAAAAAGAAATTCCTTAATCCAACAAACCTGCTATCGGCACCCATCGGAACACCCGCAACGTGCTATCATTAACAGCCACCCATTTTTGTTCCCTGCAATATAAAACATAAAGGTAAATCAAGAAACGAAGAGAGGCTACACGGTTTTAAAAAGTTGGGAAGCAAAATCAACCAAATCAATCAAACACCTAGTGAAGAAGCGAGGAAAAAGCCAACGTGAATCGATCAATCAATCGCTAATTGTTTTGCTATTTTGGGGGAAATGTTCAGAACGGCTATACAAATGTGTAAGTGAACAACTTAGCACTACACTAACCATTTCCTAACTTTGTCTATCAGCAGCATCGCTTTTTTGATATCGTCTTTCGCCCTCGAGCGAGTCTCCGCGCGGAATGACCGCGTCACGGCTTTGGTCGGGGTAAACATGGCGACTTTTTCCAGCACTCACGCAAGGTGCAAACGAAACGTACAGCGCGAAGGCAATCTGATTCGGGGAAAAGGACGCAAAAGTGACAGTGCTGGTTTTGCAATTTACGAGAATAGAAAAGTCGTTAGGGTTAACGTTTTTCGGAAATTTAAATTAAAGGTGAAATAGTCGAAATTAATTGAAAACGATTTGGCTTGGAGAAGCTAGCCCCGCCTCTTTGCCCCGGCAACAAATGAGCTGGACCCCTCGCTATGGCCGCCAGGGGCCGAGCTGCCCGGCATTGTTTGTTTCTCTTTCCAAGAAAATGTGTTTTCAGTACTTAGTACCTTCGCTTTGTCCACAGCTTTCTCCCTCAATACTATCGTAGGTATAATTTTCTCTCCTTCCATTTTCGTCACTTTACCGGGCTATTTTGTGCGCTTTCTTGTTTTCTTACCACCCACGATTCGTCGATTGATTGATTGCTTGATTGATTGATTGATTGGAGTTATCAGTTGATTTGATTTTTTGTTGCCATTTTTTTCCAGCAGACCATAAGGAAATTTCGCATGTTTCCAAGCATGGGAATCGGCCGTGCCGGCATGCAGAAGGGAATTCTCTGGCCGCTGAAGCAGAGCTACAGGCGGCAACAACAACATCGCAAACGGTATGAATGAATGCTGCTGCACAGTAGAAATCAAAAACGTTATTTGTTTTCAGTACAGTAAATCGGTTGATTCACTCAATTCCCGTTGATTGAGTTGTTTCCCAGATTAATCTCAATTTTCTTTGCTAATAAATGTGCCTGGTCGCTGATCTTTCATTCGCTCTTCCCCATACCCACTATTCCAACGTTGGTATTAAACAAAATGACCAAAACTACAAAACCAATTAAAAAATTACAGCCAGAGAAAGTTTTTGATTGATATTTGATATCTTTTAAAAATACTATTAAAATCTAGTTCTTTTTAGCTGAGGATAAATTAGTAGGCGAGAAATCATTTTTTTACCTGAATTAAACTAATCCTTTTAGTGACTAAGTTTTTGGCTTTAGGTTTTTTAGTTGACTAAAAATTCATACTAAAAAGTTTTGGTTAATGTACTCAAAGAAACTAAACAAAAAATCTTTAGTGACTAATTGATCCATACTTAACTAATCCATAGTTCACTACTAATAATTTCCATTTTTGCCATCCCCATTTTAGTTTTATTTTTTAAGCGCTATTCCGGTTTGAGTTTTGCCTTTTTATAATGATTTGCAGGGTGACCTGGTGCGATGTGAAGCGCGTGCGGTATTACACTGTTCACGAAGAGGACGACAAACGCGTCTCCTTAAACAGCCCCGTCGTGGCGGAATGGGCCGGAAGCGCGGCAGAATGGGAAGTGACCGCCGTGCGACATGCAACTCCGGCAGCTTCATCGACGACGAGTCCGGCAGCTTCACCGGCGACGAGTCAAGCTTCCGCCGTCACCACTACCATCGCCAAACGCCACCTTGAGTTGCCAGAAATGCCACCCTTCCGAGAAGGGCAGGCACATCCCAGCGTCCTGCCTCAAACCGCATCTCCCACGACGAACCTCGTGAAGTCACCGCATCGTCAGCCGCCATGCCGGTTGGAAATGTCCCCCCACGACGGGACAGTTCGTCAACGTGTCACCATCATCGGGCAGCACCACCACGACCTTCCGCGAGCTTCCCATCCGGGTGAGTGCTTCATTTGTGCTAGAAATAAAATTCTAAGTGCCCCGAACACGGGAATTTGAAGTTAGACATACATTTTCACCCGCGCAAGACCAAATATGCCATCGCATGACTACAGTCAACGACAAAATTGACACACTGGAGGGTTTGGGAAATAGCAAAAGGGGCGGGGCAGGGGGTGGTTTTCAAACCGTCGAACAATCAACTACCTGACCACCCCCTGCTCCGCCCCTTTTGCCCATACCCCGGACCCTCCAGTGTACACAACCACCTGACCACCCCCTGCTCCGCCCCCTTTGGCCCACACCCCGGACCCTCCAGTGTACTCAATCTTGTCGTTGATTGTACTTTGGCGAGCTCCGGATTTTCCCGCATAGATTTTCATGCGGTTTCACTTCAACTGAGTTGGAAAAGTTGATGTGTTGCTTGAACGTGCGTTGTCGAGGTTTGGATTAGTGTTGTTTAAATCAAACTTTTGAGTTTTTGTTAGGTTAAAAAAACAATTTTAATTAGGCAAAAGGTGATTGAAATATCAGAATAAAAATGATTGATCGCAACATGAATTTAAAATAAACTAAATTAAAAATGAATCTAAAATTCTTTCGCTAGTCAGTTTAAATCATTTAATTTAGATAACATGTTTTCAGTTTATCAACGTCTTGTATAAAGATTGCGTAAATCTTGCAAAACTGTTCTTTCGCATTTTCCCCTTACTTTTCTGCGATATTTTAACAGCAGAAATCCCAAGAAATTTGTTCGATAAGATGATGGCTGCGGCGTATTTATTGTGATCAATCAATCAATCATTGTCAGTGCAAATAAATTGAAAATTAATACTAAGCACGGTCCTGAATTTAAATTAAATTTAAAATTAATCCTCTGCCAAAATTGAGTTTAAATTAAATTAAAATTAGTTTGACTTAAAATGAAATAACTGGTTTTGGACATTTTAAAATAATCTAGAGAACATTACTTTGGTCATTTAATAATGTTAATAAAATTTCGCCAAGCCATTTCTTATGCTTGGCGAAAGTCGAGCGAAATTGCCAAAATTGACCATTCCTTCGTTGATTCACGCTTCTATTCAGCTTTGATTTTCCTGTTTCAGGGATGATTCGGGATTTGGCATTGCCACCTGCAGTCGCGGCGAAAATCAACATTCCCGATGCTGCTGGGCCAGTTTCCGATGTGATCGACGTGTCGTACACGGCTGCTGAAACTGTGAACGCTGTATGTGTTTTCTCACTTTCGAAGCAGCAGTTTCTACCTCAATCTCCTTCAGTGCTGTTTAAATATATTTAAAAGATTTGTTATATGCCCCAAAAAGCGGCTTTTCGGCTTAAATGCTCAAAATGTGATTTTTCTTTTAAACGAATTAAGTTTTTATTTACTTAAATTTTGTCATTGTATTTAAATTTATGTAATATTATATTTTGGAATTCAACCATGTTGAATAATTTAATTTAAATAACACTGATCTCCTTCGACCTAGTTCTGGGTTTATCCTCTGTGATGTGTCTGACTTTAGGCTTCGCCGGTCCTGGAAGCCAGTACGGGAGGAGTTGCCATTGAGAGTCCTGCTATCCCCGTTGTGACTCATCCTCTGCCGGACGCAAAGAAGGTCACCTCGATCAATGACCTTCAACCGATGGCTGAAGTGAACCGTCAAATTGCGCAGCAGATGCTCGGCGAAAAAGCTGGTGCAGAGTACTGTCAGAAGGTGAGGACTGATTGCTCGATTCGGTTACCGGTCGGTGGATTGATTGATTTCGCAAACAGTTCCAGCAATAACCCCAAAACAGCATTTTTTTCTGATGAATAAAATTTATAGTTTCGTTTTAGTTCATTTCAAATCTTAAATTATGATTTTGATCTTGTGCATTTTATTTAATAGAGTTCCAAATTGAAATTTCAACCTGTCAGGAGTAAATGACAACGGTGTTTTTAATCAGAACATTCCTGTTTTAGAGCTCGAAGCGAGCACCGGAGGAGGTGGACAAAAGCATGACGGAGACCGAACAGAATAGCGCCACCGCCATCGCAGAGCCGATGGAAGTTGAACCAAAGACGCCGGAGCGAGAACTTTCGCTGGTCGCCGGCATGAACTTCACAGCACAGCACTGGTTGTCCAACTCGACCGGGGCGACCACGTTGTCTCCCGGGGAGCCGTCGGGGAAACGGATTGCGACCTCTCCGGACGGCGGTTCTCCTCCTTACCGGCTGATTCGTCCAAGGGCCAAGGAATTTCGGGGAATTCGAAAAAAATTACGGCGCGTGACGACAGCGAAGAACGCATCTCGTGGTCGTTTGCCTTTTCGTCGAGCCGAGGTTCGTGCGGCGGCCATCATTGCGCTGTCCATGAAGAATCAGGGACTGGATAGTGAACCCTTCCATACTGAAGAGCCCGAGAAGTACCAGGAACATGATCGTACTTCGGAGCGTTCGAATAACCGGGAACTTAATGGTGAACTCGTCCGTACTACCAAGCTCGCGAAGGAGCCGGAACTGCCGAGCCAGCGAGTCACTGTTGTCGAGGATGATTCCCCTGTGCAAGGTCCGATGGAACCCGAAAAAGGTGGCTCTCCGGAGATTGAGCCTCCTCGCCCCGGACGACCTATGCGACGGATCAAGAGATCTCGCGTGGCGAAGGGGTCACAGTTGCCCATCCGTCGGTCTCACCGTCTTGGCGTTCGACCGTCGGTCTGCGACGGGGGGTCCCGGCAAGGAGAGTCTCTGAAAGCAGCTGGTGAGTCAGACAGAGAAAGCGAAACTTGGGTTTCTGGCAAGCAGACCGGCAGACCGATCATACAGGCAGGAAGCAGATAGACCTACCAAATAGCAAGCAGACAGGTTGCCGGAATAGTCAGACATGCAGCCTGACTGGCGAATAGACGAACATAGAGTCAGGAAGACAGATAGACAGACAATTCGCGGGCTTGAAGACTTAAGGTGCAAGTAGTCATGCTGGCTCACAGATAAATGGAAATTTCGCAGACATGCTTACAACCAGACGCTGACTGGTCCGGTAAACCTTGCAACCAAACAGACTTGTTACAGACATGTTGACGGACAGATAGACCGCCCAGTCAAACGGTAGCCACATAGTCAGGCATAAACGAGGCACGTGACAGAGAAACAACAAATTTGTTAGGCAAGGCATACGTACAGACATGACAGACATACATTCACCCAGACAAGCCAATAGGAAGATAGTCCAGCTAACAGATAAATAACTAAACCGGAAGTGAACTGACTGTCCGGTCGTATTTCTCCGTTTTACCTGCAGGCAGTCTGCAGGCAAGCTACAGGAAGACAGACAGACTGGACTGCCAGATAGTAGGAGTGGGAAATAGTTCAATGATCTGTCAATGATCTAGTCGTCTGAAATCTTGAATTAACGGCCTGTCTTGTTTCGTTGCAGTGGATGAAGGAACTGCGGGATTTAACAATGAACCCGCTGACACCACGGGAAACACCCACGAAGTCCCGACAACTTCGCGACGGAAGCGTCGCAACCGCGGCTCTTCACGGGTCCCTTGCAAAAATTCCTTCTTCGAGGACGTGAGAGCTATCACGGATGGTAGTTATTTCACCACCGGGCCGATGGACGAGGACCTCTACGGATGGTGCTGCACCAATGTCGTCTACCGTTGCGGCCAGGTGAATCCGATGGACTGCAAAGAATGCCGAGCGTGTCACTGCCGTCCGAGATCGAACCGACGCATCAAACGGGCTCTCTTGAAGTGAGGAGCAAGTATCCCAGGATACTCCCGCAGTAATTTTTGAGAAAGTGCCTGCAGCGAAATCTCTACTGAGTTCTCATGACGACGGACTAACTGGCTCCTGGAAATTCGTCCTACCTTATTTTTTGTAACTTTTACAGCGTGTTTCTTTGAACTTGCGTTTGTGCTGTCATGAATTATATTTTCTGGTTTGTTTGTGTAGCAGATTTCGCACATCGATTTCCGGAAACTTCTTTCAACATTTCATTTTAATTTTCCGTCTTTTATGAGACTTTTTTCTCGACAATTGATCCATCCAATGTATATATCTTGGTAGATGTTTTTGCTGTAAGCAAACTTACTTTTATGGAACTATTGTCTGATTTTGTTACAATACACTTTGTGTCAAGGTTTTCTTGTTTTACAAACCCGAACTGAGTTTTTTATTACTTAATATTTTTTCAGGCACATTCAGGAAAGGCAAACGTAACCATAAAAAATTAAACAAAAACTTACCAACGATTAATTTTTAAATAATTTTTTCCCACTTTCTAAAAAGACATTTCATTTTCAGTGAGAGAAATAAAATTAGTTCACTGATTTTGGTTAAAACTAAACTAACCCTTAGTTACCATAAACAAACTAAACTTAGGTTAGTTCACTCAACTGAAGTTTAGTTGATTAGTTTTAGCTTCTCAGATCCCTTGATCCCTTTCCCTTTCCAGAACGGGAAAGTTCAACAGTTGAGCTCAAGTTTGCGTGTTTCGAGCTCGAGTTACTTTCTCTTCCTGAATTTTTAATTATGGATTTGATATTACTACAAGTTCCTTCTAATTATGTGCAAACTCCCTTTTTTGGGTGTAGTTTATTACTAGTTTTACCAAGCCATTTCGAAAACGTTTTCTCGCAGCGCTTCATTTCGATTTTCGTTTCACACACTTTTTTTGCCAGGAATTAGTCGTTTGCTTGAGACGTTGCTTCTGTAAACAAACTTACGGACGCCGGTCTGTCCCTCTCATGTGTGTGGATGGGTGATTGACATTTGTACACATTCTTTCTTCATTCTTCAATAACAGTTTGTGGGTGGCCATAAATCATGTTCATATAATGTTTCAGTTGGGTGTTTCGCGCGCTCTTTCCCCGGCAACTTATCCAAAGGATATCACGTTTCGCTTCCTTGTAGCGATTTTCCCTCTCCACAACCGGATTTTCTCGGGCTTCTTGTGTTTGTGGATGTGTATCCATATCCCCGCCGATCACTTGCCTCATTAAACTGCAGTTTAACAAGCAATTCCCAAACTCGCCTACCGGTCAAAATTGACGCCAGTCTGAAAATGGTTGCGAAGCCAGTCCATAGCATATAAAACGTTAGACCACAGTCTCACCAGACATTTTACAGTCCGGCTTCATCGCCGCCTTCTGATTTATTTATTGTCACTGGGAGAATGGGCTTAACAAGGAATTTTCGAATGGGCTGCAAATGAATGCGATAGATGCCTGTATGCGGACTTCCTGTACGTGATCAATTCGGATGTCGCCCGCCATAGATCTCTCTATCTACACATCTGCCTTTGTGATATCTGTGTCCTTGTCTGTCTGTCTGTCTGTCTGTCTATCTGTCTCTCTTTCTGTCTGTCTGTCTGTCTGTCTGTCTGTCTATCTGTTTGTATCTTTGCCTGCCTGTCTGCCTGCCTGTACGGTATTCGAAATGTGCACCTTTTAATGCGAGCGGGGGGGACGGGGACGCCGAAGAAACAGCCAAGAAATAGATAGCTCGGGCGTGAAAGCCGCGGAGAAAGGAATCACTCTTTTAGCACATACTATCGATACATTATTGACGTGTGTGTCTGTGCCATTCCTCTCTGTAAGATGATTGTCGCTGATATAAAGCGGAAAAACAAACACGCTTCTGTCGCTGTTTGCTCTGTCCCCCCAGAGCTCTCTGGAAGACAAGAGAGGGAGGCACGGGAAGAGATTGTTCGAACGAGAAACCGCAAAAGAGATTACACACCGTGAACACGGGAAACTGTATCCCTGACGGCATGAGAATAAGAAAAGACACCTAACTTTCCTCTCTTTGCCTGACGATTTTTGTGTCCAGCCGAGTTTGTATGCGAACATGTGTAACCGGATACTCGATCAACGCGCGGACTGGAAAATGCTCCCGCTGAGAGCAACTGCCCCCATCGCTGGACGCTTCTTATCACACGTGCGGTCCATCTCCTTACATCCCACCGACAAACACGTCTTCGAAGGAAGCGCTTATGATATCCCAGGCAGACACATCCAGTCGTTTCATTACGTGCGCGAACGACACCCCATTTACGTAGGGATGGGAGTTCCAAATTAGTTCCAATTCCGTGGAATTTCCCCTTGGTTTGCTGGGGGCAAAAGGGTGCTGCCAAGGGGCGCACATCCCCAAGTAAAACAGATGCCATCGTTCCATGCAATTCCAGTGGAATTCCATTCCAAGCCTGACCTCAACTTGGAATCCGCATCCAAACATTTACACACGTCAGAGGCGTACTGAGCCCTTTCTCGCTCGGGGGGGGGGGAAGGGGGAGGGCAGTTTTTTTAGGGGTAACCCCGCTTTTGAATGTTGAAATTAACCCCCCCCCCCAGGGGAAGGGCATCGGGACAACCATAATTCCCCCCAGGCCCACGACTCACTGTACGTTCCCGATCTCAAGGGTCGATTATACCCCACCGCCGCTGATTCACATCAAGCTTGAGCGGATCGTTCAATTCCGTTCACTTCTCCGTGATTGGTCTGTTTTTGGCTGACAGTCTATGCTACCTTGCTTGATTGAAATGATGATTGATGATAGGCATTACGGTGATCAAAATTTTGAAGTCAATGAAGTTTAAGTGAATCTGAATGAACAATCAAGCGAGCGACGGAACGTGTTTTCGGGTCGGACCTAAAATCGACCTTTGAGATCGGGAGCGTACAGTAATCTGGTAGGGGCGGGTTCCCTAGTGCCTCCCCCCTCGTTACGCCTCTGACGCAGGGCACCCTACATAAAAATCGAGGGGGACCATATAGACAGAGAGTCTACCTCATTCTTCCGGCCATATAATAAAACGTAAAATATTATTGTTGTATGTGTCCACTCTGTCCTTTTGCCTGAGGACATCCTATCCACAGACCTGACTGAGTGCGAGGGGCGGTAGGGGTCGACTATAAATGATTAGGGGATGAATGTCTTTTATTTACATCGATCTCCCATTTTCTCACAGCCACAGGATGGCGCTAATGGATTGGCACTCTGCTGGGCAGCGCGCGGCCGCGCGAGGCAGAGAGGGAACAATTAGTGCACGTTATACGGGGATGAGAGCGAGATAAGGACGCACGGATGGAAGGAAGGACAGACATTTTTGGTTACCGTAGAAGAGGGGAGAAAAGGTGGTAATCACATACAAAAGAATTATCACTGCTAATTTCCGCGTGCGATAACTGCAGGAGAATTGACCATTACAATTCGCGATTGACGGGATACCCTGCCTTGTATGGTGGTCACACACACCTTTCTTTACACAAGTGCGGTGGTTGTGGCGAATGACGGCTAATAAACCCATCCCCGGCGCGGGAGGACAACCTGAGAGGAATTGATAAAGTCTGCAAGTGGCCATAATGCTGTCGAAAGGATTTAACTCCGCGTATCTTCTTTGGGTTGCGCGGTAGGCGTCGGAGCACTGCCTACTATGTTTGCAGGCCAGTGTGTGCAGTCTAAATGCGTCCATACAGCAACATGGCCACGTGTGGTGTGTAAGTAACCTTATTAAATCCGTTCGTCCTGTTCCTCCTCCTCTTTCACCTCGAGTTCTTATGAACAAATTGTGAATGGGCTTTACAGAAAATGGGAGACGGTGCTTGTTCAAGCAGATGGGTGGGTAGTTTCTCTTTGCACAAGAGATATGAGGAATATAATGAAATATGTCTGTCTTTCACCATCCTCCCTCTCACTCGTCCGATTTCAATTTGACTCTTCTCTTTCTTCTTTCTATTGCACCTCTCGCACCGGTGACAGCTGTCGTGGCGGCGGTGTAATTGAGAAAATGGGGACGTGATGTTATTACATGGAAAAACGTAATAACGGCGGGTGTTAGATACACGAAAGAGAAGAAGAAGCCAGAAGAGAAGCGTCCGTTTGAAAGACAGTTTTTATTGCCATTTTAAATCGCTTGAAAATTGCATTTGATCGCATGCAGCCGGAGCGTTTGAGGCTATGCGTTTGAGGCAACCTCGGCGGTTGTCATGTGGATTTAATAAACTTTTGAGTGCCGATTTGCGGAGTGATATCTTTCCTCTGTGAAAGGGGCTTGGTGGGAGAGTGTACACGCAAATTAGTGAAGGACAGGCCCGCTGTCCAGTGTGAGAGGGATATGGATGGATCTCTGGCTGGGTGGCCAGCACGCGCTGGCCATGAAGTGCAGTGAAGGTCGGCGGCGTGACGTTTTGCGCTGCTCTTCTCTCTCAACAAGTGGTCATTCTGCGTGCCCTCTTATTAAAACCACTTTAATTTCAAATCTGTGTAGCTTGTACTTCTTCGTCCCAGGGGCTCGCCCGTTTGCAGTGGCGGATTGAGGTGAACTCTGAGGGACCTTCTCGACCCGGCGAGGATGCAATCTTTAACATTTTGAGAAGCCTTAGAATTTTCCCTCCCTCCCCCGCCCCTCCTAGGGGCAAAGTCATTTTGGATGGGGGGTGGGGGGGCAACGGCCCGGCTGGCCCAACGGTCAATCCGCCACTGCTTTGAGGCTTCGAGTGAATCGAGATTACGTATTGCCAATTTTCTCCAATTTTAACGTTTTAAATCGATTAACAGATTCGATTTTCTTCATCAGGCGACCATAATGTTTTTGTGATTCGGCAAAGATGAAAAAAATATTGTGTAAGAACTGCTCCGTGGGGGCGATCGCAAAGTTTGCCATAGCACTTTTTTCCCGGCCATCTTCCCGAGAGTTAATTCCTTCAGCGTTCGCTTTGTTTTTAATCGGGCGAGACGATACTTGGTTCACGGAATTTTGCACCTGATATAACTAGCAGTAGCAGTTCGAACTCATTTTCGAAACACGCCAGGCTTCTAAATAAATCCCGTTGTTTCGAAAGACAAAGCCGAAAAAAGTCAACGCTGATCACTATCTCCGTCAGTTGACTGACTAGCCTCCGCGCTACTGTGATTGGTGCGTTGTCCTCATACCACACCTCCAGCTTTGTCGTACAACCCATAACTGCAAAGTCGGCCATAATGCGTGCCTCCCATAAAGTATCGACACCGGAATAGGCGCAGCGCCTACAAGGCATGATAGAACTGGTAAAAAGCCCAGCAAGACGCCCGCCGACTTTGTTGTTCTGACCAAGGTCCACGGCATACGAAACTGCTGTAGCTTGGATTGCCTTGTCTCTCATTCAAATGGCCTTCATTTTGATTTCTTTCTTTCTCCCTCAGCGCGTGTTTGTGTGTTCACTGACCCATGTCGATCTCGTCGATTTGTTTTCATTTATCGCTCACACACACAGACCACCTAAGATTCCTTAAGCATCATCTTCGTTTCTGCATTTTTCGGCTGCATCGTTGGATATTTTTTTTCGCCCCAGGAATTTTGAAATTAATTTATAAATCATCGCCTGAAGATGAAGCTTTTACTTCCGGAATTGCGATCGCCCCGTCGGCTGAGCCTCCTGCATCTGGTCTTTTTCTGCGTGCTGATGATGCGGTTCGTTACGTCCTGCGACAGCTGTGGCCCCGGTCGCCCCGGAATGAAGCGCACCGGCCCGGTGAAGAAGTACCACAACAAACCGCTGCGGGAGAAGCAGTTCCTCCCCAATGTGGATGAGTTTTCGGGGAAGGCCAGCGGCCCGCCGGAGGGGAAGATTCTTCGGAAGACGCGGCGATTTCACGACCACATGGTGCGAGTCAGCGAGCGCAATCGCAACATCATCTTCCGCGATGAGGAACGCACCGGGGCGGATCGGTTCATGACGAGGGTGAGTTTCCTGTGAAAAATTTCGGCGGCAAAAAAACATTGATTTGAAAACTATTTTGATTTTCTGATATTTATTGTCATAATTGAAATTGATGGACGAGACAGACACAGGCACGAAAATAACAACGAGATAGGCTATGAGGCAGCCGCAAAACAAAAAAATTTGGCAAACATCAGACAGACAGATGGTCAGATGGAGGCAGGCAGGCATTCAGACATGGAGATATAGACATACAAGTAAATGAGCATTACAACACCGGTAACCAGTCAGTCAGACTATAGATAGTGGTCAGATGGTGAGATACTTAGACATTTAATCATGTCCGCCGACGTTCAAGCATCAGTGTTTCAGTCACATCTTCAGACAGAGACGTTTAGCCGTTCAAGGCAAGTAGAGATTTTGAGAGGGATAAACGGTCGGGCACACGAAGAGGCAGAAAGACAGATAGGCAACAGACAGATAAACAGACGCACTGACAGACAGACAGATTCGCAGACACACTCATAAACAGACAACTATACAGCATCTTAAACAGTAACTGAAACAAACAGACATTTAGACAGGCAGTATAGGAACAGGCAGGCAAGCAACTAGCAGGCTTGGTGGTCGGATTGGATTGTCTGTGAGCAAGCGAACATTGTAAGGCACTTGGAGTGTTGGTTCGGGATTTCTGTAAGCCGTTGCGGGACCGGTGTGTGTACACAAGTCAGTATGTAAATGAGCATTCTTAACGCAGCTCAGAGAGGAGGATTACGGGCATCTGTTTTTCTTATTAATCTTTGCGCGCTAGTCTCTTGGACCTTTGGACGGGCGGACATATTAGAACAATTGTGCCATCAGCGGACAGAGGGATTTTCCGCATCCCTCCATCATCATCTCTTCACACACACCCACACACACACACACACAACTCTCTCCTCTGGAAGATCATCCACGTATAAACATACAAAGCGTACTAAACAAACATCATTCCCGGTAGGGAAGTGGGCAAAATCACGGCCGAGTTTGCTTTACCTCCGACACAGGCAGCTTTTGAATTTCCGGCCGCCCGGCATCTGCCTGTGTTGATTGGGGGTACCTCACACCGGACTTGACTTCGGCTAGGCAGGGAGTTACATACGAGAATCCGGAGACTGATGGATCAAATGGGATTTGCATTTTACAGTAGTTTATGGCTCCCGGAACGAGTATACAGGCACAGATTTCACATTGTAAAGTTTTGACTGAATTGACGACTAGACGGCACGGTCGTTTGAAATTCCAATAATTCCTGTATAATTCAGACTGCGTTTTAGTTTTCGCGGACGACTAGAGTAGCGGTTAATCTTTATTTAGGTTGGGGTCTTAAATAATTGTCTGTCTGCCGACTTTTACTATTATGTGTGTCTGTCTGCCCATCTGTCTGTCTGTCTGTCTGCCTACTTTACTGTACTGTGTGCCTTTCTATCTGTCTGCCTGTCTGTTTGTCTGTCTGTCGGTCCGCCTGCCTGCCTATCTGTCTATCGTTCTGTTTGTCTGCTTGTCAGTTAGTCTGTCTGTCTGTCGGCTCCGTCTAATTGTTTCTAATTGTTGTTTCTTTTTGCCTGTTTGTCTGTCTGCCTGTTTGCATCGATTCGTGACGGTAATTGCCTTGGGTTTGGGTTGGACATATTTGTCCTGATAGCAAACGATATTGATAGTAATGTAATTGTAATGGGGGAGGATAATTATACACATTCAACGGCGGTGTGTCCAAGACCACTTGTGGAAATGAATTGCGGTGTTGACCTACTCCTGAGGGCACAGACATTCAAGTTCTGAAAGTACTGCCCGGTTGCGATTGTCAGAATTTTCTAAAGGGAAGACAAGACGGAAGGTGGAAAAGGGTTGATATATACACTATGTATCATTTCTCGAGTGTCTGACATGCGCCGTCAGGTAGCTCTGCGGTAGGGACGTAACGGGGCACGCTTCATATCTTTCGTGTGGATGATGGAGTGGGCATCGGTCTATCAATGTGATCGGATCGATCAGTCGATCAAGGAAAATTAAATGCGCTCTCGCTGGCTCTTTTAAAGTTTGAGCAAAGCCGATTGTAATCAAATGATATGTTGCTAGAAGAGGCTTCTCTTTGCGAACAAGGGGGGAAGACGAAATTAATTGGTATGTAGTGCAGAGATACCCGATATATTTCTCATACGACTCGAATCGCATTAAAAGTATTAAAATGTAGACAGCCATGTAGATGCGCAAGAGATGCTACAGACATACAGTCAGCAGTGAGAGAGATGCTAGTATAGTCAGATAGACAGCAGACATAGACTAACAGACAGACAGAGATACACAGACAGACTAGCAGACAAACAGACAGACAGATGTAGGCATAGTTAAACATACAGGCAGCCGGAGGGCTATGGACAGAGACAGACATGTCTGAGAAAGTTCAGCCGAAGTGTTCTTATAGGCAGGCAGTGAAATTGACCCAACACAATTTCCATTCATTCAGTCACGGAGGAAATTTCGAATTCCCATACATTTTTCCTCACAGAATGAAAGAGAACTGCGCTTTATTACGTCTAGGACGATGGCTATGTAGTCTTACCACCAGACGCTCTTTGCTTGTGTAGACTATATAAAAATTGACTTTGATGAGGAAAAACGGAGAGAGGGAGTCAAGCCAGACAGACAAGAGAAAAGCGCTAAATAAACAGAAAAGCGACCGCGAAAACGAAAAGGATATCATTTTCCCTTCCCCGCCGCTTGTCTCGTGTGTCATGCAGGCGTGAAACGGGTACGTTTGTGTGACTGTGTGTGAGATGAGCTGAGCTGGGCTGGGGAGAAGGTGACCACAAGTCTGGCGGTCAAGATGGCGCGCATGCCGGGTCCGTATATACTCGTTATTGTCCTGCAAATGGGACTTTTCTCATCTTTTTACCACACTCCTCTCCTGTGTGTCACTTTCGTATCCCTTGTTGTATCCTATTCCCCCGAGTTCCACTTCTTTCCCCTTGGTCTGAGCGGGCGATTGACTTGTAAGTTGTAAATGCCTTACCCAATTAGCACCATCCCTTTACTTTGCGTACCGAAACGTGAGAATGTAGTGTGTTGTGTCGGGGCTGTAAAGATGTAAAGGACAGTTAATGTGCGGCGCGTTTAAGGTCACGCATATGGGAAGTGATTTCCAGACAGACTGGCAACTGCAGACGAAATGAAATTCCAAGATGAGAATTCGTAATGCCTGCCTGCCTTCCTGTCTGTCTGTCTGTCTTTGTCTGTTTGTCTGTTCTGTCTGTCTGTCTGTCTGTCTGTCTAACTGTCTGTTTGTTTGTCTGATTGCCTGTCAGCCTGTCGAGCATTGACTGCCTATCTGGCTGCTTTCTGTCTGCCTTATATGTCAGCCCAGCCGGCCTCATTCTGTAATTTATCTGTTTATCCGACTCCCTGTCTGTTTGCTGGCTTTGTCTTCGCTTCTTATGGATCTCATTGCCGTAGCATTTTTTTTAAAATCTCTTCGACAGTTTCAGCTTGCCTGCTATAATGTTCACTTATTTTGCTTTCAGAGGTGCAAAGAAAAGCTGGAAATTCTGGCCATCATGGTCCGCAACGAATGGCCGAAAGTGAAACTCTTCGTAACGGAGGCCTTCGACGAAAACTACGAGCACCGGAAGCAATCCCTCCACTACGAAGGCCGTGCTTTGGATGTGAAAACGTCAGACCGAGACCGTAAGAAATACGGGATGTTGGCCAGATTGGCCGTTCAAGCGGGCTTCGACTGGGTCTTCTTCCAGAGCAAAGCCTCTATCCATGTGTCCTGCAAATCAGGTACGATCTCTGCATCTAATGATAGTAATAACTCGTGATAAATAGACACACAGACAGAAAGACAGACAACTTGAAGGAGAGGGATTTGACAGACGGACAAGGTTGAGGCACACATACAGACAGACAGAGACAAACAGACAAACAGACAGACAGACAAACAGACAGACAAACAGACAGACAAACATACTTACAGACAAGCAGACAGGCAGACAGACAGACAGATAGACAGATAGACAGACAGACAGACGGGCAGACAATGCACTTTGACAGGCATGCAGGCGCACTATGGCCGCTTATTCAAATTTGAACTATTCTTTTCTCCATAGAGAAAGGAGAATTCGAAGAACACCTTAAAGATGAACGCTGTTTCCACGCTCACAACAGCAGCGTCCTCCGTAAAACCTCTCCCGACTCTAACACCACCGAAACCATCCCTATGACCGACCTCCGGATCGGCGATCACGTCCTTTCCACGGACCCTTCTTCCGGCACACCAATCTTCTCTGAGATGATCGCCTGGATCGACTCCGATCTCACCTCACAATCGGCCTTCCTCCGCGTCCACACCGCTAACGGCCGACATATCTCCCTCACACCGTCCCATCTCGTCCACGTCTTTGACGTCTCTACCAGGGCAATGACCACGCGATATGCTCGAGACCTTTCTCCCGGAGATAGTCTAATGGCTCTCGATAACGCCAATGAAGCCTCGATAAGGAATCCTTTCTCCACTTTAACAGCGGAGAAGATTGTGAGGATTGAGCCTGTCGTTGCGGTGGGAAGTTTGGCTCCCCTGACGCGGCAAGGCACCATCGTTGTCAATGGAATCTCCGCGTCCTGTTACGCCGCGGTGGCGGACCACAAGATGGCGCACGCGGCCTTCGCTCCGTTTCGGTGGTGGACGTTGCTGTTTGGCGTGGGACGGTCGCCGCAGCCCCCCGACGACGGGATGCATCCGTACGCAAGGCTCCTGACAGTTTTATATAAATTTCTCTTGCCCAATGATAATGATGATCGTGAGAATGAAGTATGAATGTAACGGACGATCAGACAGTTCTTTTGTTTTGCTTTTGTTTTCTGACTCTCCTTTCAGATTTTATCTGTGCTTTCTTTTTTGTCTCCACATTGAGCCGTATACTTGATTTTTGACTTGGTCTACTTGATGTGGGAGGCAGGCAAATTCCGTGCGATCACCCTCCCCCCCAGATTCGTGGCAAATTAAACGTGATAGTGACAATATATTCGACATTAATCTAAACCGAAGAGTGATCAGCCTAATAATGTATGTAAGTGGACACGGACAGAGGCACAGACTCATTTACAGACATGGACAGTCACTAGACTCATACACGGAAAGGCACAGATCAGGCACGTGCATAGACATGGACCCAGACTCGGACGGCGGCACAGACACAAGCACAAACATAGACCCAGACACGGATAAAGGCACGCACACCATTGCAAAAGCTCACGCAGGCAGACACGAACAGGGTCACAGGAAAAGACCCAGACGCGAATAGAGGCACAGACACCTCCATAAACTCTCATGCAGATAGAGACACATGCATGGACACAGACCGAGACACGGACGGGATCACAGATATGGACTCGGACACGGATAGAGGCACAGGCACTTTCACAAACGCTGATGTCGACAGACACTAGCACATGTATAGACCTATGCACGAAAGCGCCACAGACTGGACCCAGACATAGACACGGATAGAGGCACAGACAGCTCCATAACGAACACTAACTCAGAACGGCACTGCCTTAGACCCAGACACGGACAGGGTCACAGACACAGTCACAAGCATAGACTCAGACACGAACACGACACAAAGTAACAACATGCACCGAATATTTCACAAACACAGCCGCACACAGATATACACATGGTCCCAGGTACAACCCAAGCAAAGACATCAAGTTGCATACAGACATAACTATCGCTATTGAAGGCCATTGTGTTGAGATATCCGGATCTCCGAAAAAGGCTGACCATGTGAATTATGGCAGTGGTCGTCCTCCAGTGGCGGATTAGTGCACAGCGCCCCCTATAGTTTCAAAGAGTGCTCCTCAGCTAGACGGAATGCGTAATGCGTATCTAATTTTAGCTTTTTCATTTTGCAAAACGCGTGCGATGATGACGGACCGGAACGAGGGAAGCTTCAGTCGCATTATCATCACTAGCAAAGCGCCTACATGTTATGCAGTTGCTGTCATTTTCTGAATGAATCTCGAGTTATCTTGTTTTCGTTTTTCTTTGGTTTTCTCTGCCCTTCAGTGAAATCTAAAGCGATACCTAAAAGACTGTTCCCAGGACATCGGCTGGAGCACCAATGACTTAAGTGGCAGCGATACATTCATTACCTCTCGCCGTGTGAGTTTTATGGCATACTTGCCATATAATTTAAGAATATAAATATATTGTAGTTGAGATTGTGTTTTCCCATTTACCCCAGTTGCATAAATGCGAATGTTTTTTAGTTGTCTTTTTTTCTTAGAAACATGGCGTCCCGAACGGAAGGCGTCTTCACCCTAACCGATCTCCCGCTGATGTGCATCGTCTATCCGGTGTTCCGCGCCAAGTGTGCCGTCTCCGAGGCGACGGAGCACTTCCGTGCGGAGGACCGTGAAGCCCTGGGTAAGGAGCTGATCCGCCTGGAGGAGGAGAGCTCCGACTTCCTATCCAACTCGATGATCGAGGAGAAGAATATTAAGGAAGAGATGCGCCTGCTGGACATTCTGCTGGGCCGGTTCCGTGCTGCGAAAAGTGACGTAAGCTATGTACAGAATATAAGTATATAATATTTAAATTTGTAATATTTATGAATTTTTAAAATTTATGCATCTATGTAATATTAATAAAATGTGTAGTATATAGTATATAAGTTTGCGAAATGTATAGATGCAATCGAGTAATATATAATTAAGTTAAACAGTTCATAAAATATTTATATGCATTTAATATAATAATAATATGTATAATAAATATGCGTAAATTTGTAAATGTATATATATATAAATAATATAAATAAAATTTGTTGTTCGCTTTTTTCAGGACCAAGAACGGCTCATTATTGCGACCATGAGGAAGCTCATTGAGAAGTACTAGTACCGAGACAATCGTTACGATTGGATTGAAGAAAAAGCGCCAGTTTTCCAAATAAACTTCATAAATTTTTCGCTACATAGGAAAAACTTGGTGACGGAATTGTATAAAACAAGGCTGCAAATGTGAGTGTGTTCCACCTGAATCAAGCTGCCCATTTAATTATGGCGGTCC
This sequence comes from Hypsibius dujardini, assembly GCA_001579985.1. Classification (NCBI taxonomy): domain Eukaryota; kingdom Metazoa; phylum Tardigrada; class Eutardigrada; order Parachela; family Hypsibiidae; genus Hypsibius; species Hypsibius dujardini. Next base: position 23,578 of record LRSR01004116.1, read on the forward strand.
TATTTTTAACTAATTCGATCTCACACTTTTCTTCCAGGACACAAGAGGCACACAAAACTCGAATGGACAGGTAATTCACTAATTGCTCAATAAAACAAATTATTTATCAGCTGCTCTGTGGTAGCACTCGATAGTGGATATCACTGTCTGTTACAGGCAAGCGGAACAAACGGCGATCCAGAAGGAACGCGCTCTCCGGCTGGCCGCCAGTCTGAAGGACCTGCTGGAGTGGGAGCATGTCCAGTTGTTTATGTCGTCCAACGCAATTGCAATAATGGAGAAGAAGAGTGGGTGTACACAGGCAGGCACAGGCACATATACAGTGACACACAGATACAGGCACAGACACAGACACATATACAATGACACGCAGATACAGACACAGATACAGACACAGACACAGACACAAACACAGACACAGACACAGACACAGGCACAGACACAGACACAGACACAGGCACAGGCACAGGCACAGACACAGGCACATGCACAGACGGAGACACAGATTTTACAGTCATGACGTTGTTGTAATTGCTCCGTTGTAGGGGAGACAGTGATGAGTCTAGCAATGAGATACGCGGAGATGGACGCTCTCAAGACCAGCTAAAAGCCACGCAATCTGGGGAGTGAGTTGTTGATGGTTGAATCGTTGATGCTTAGCATCCGTTTGTGTGGCTTCTGTTTATTTATTTTCTCATCAGCTGACGTGTTCTGCGTCTGGACAAAACTATTAGTAATTGTGCTAACTGATCAACGCAAAAATATTCTGGAAAAACGCGAATTCAACTATCGATATTTTGATGTTTGTGCTTTGTACATAAACCGATGCGGCGGCAAATGATGTCTGGACTTGGAATTATACTTTTGTTTCCAGGCTAGTTTGGATTTCGCTGGCTATCCAGGACAGCAGAGGCATTCCATTTCCTAAACGGTTTTAATGGAATGGACAGAGTGTGGATTACACATTATGGGTGGAGCGAACTTGGAAGTGGAAGGCTTAGAAGCCATGCACATATTACGTAATAAAAAAATGACATTTTTCAACCACCCACCTACCCAGATAATCTAAATTATATTGGAGGGCGGGCCTATTTTACTGGCGAATAATCAAGGGTTCAGACTACCCAACTACACTCCTTTGATTACGTAATATCTTAATGGCGCTTTAGGCTTGGAGCCAGTATAAAATCCAGTTCCAGGGAGGTGCAATCTTCTTTCCATAATCCATAATTCCAGTTGGCTTTCTAAAAACCGCCAGAAACGGAAACTCAAATACAGCTGACAAATGTAACGTTTGCTACACGGGTTTACGCTGTTGCTTTTATGTTCATGACATGATATTGTCCCAATGGAAATGTTTCAGTATTCGAATGGCATTCCAATAACCCATTTGGCGTGAATGTGCTTTTGGAGCTCCTGCAACGGATTCAATGGATTAACGACCGAATCCCCACGGTGTGCCGAGGGCAGACTCGGGTATAAGTAGCTCATTGATTGGTCGATTGTCCAAATTGGGCTGTGCATTCCTAAACAACCGCCTTCTAGATTGATTGATGTATTGCTTGAGACGGCGCTTGATTAAAGGCTTGCTTTATCGATTGATTGACGTTATGGCTTGTTTTATTCAGAATTAGATTTCTCAGTTTTCTCACGAGTAAACTACTTCACCATTCACAACATTAAACCCTCTTTACATTTCTGTTTATTTTTCTCAGCTTTAATGGCTGCAATGGGCTTCCGATACCGCGCAGCGCAAAGTCCTTCCGACCAGGCGCAGAGCCAGCTGCAGGCGTACGCAGCCAAAACCATGGCACTCATCACGGTGGAGCCCTCGCTCTTCTCCACCGTGGACGGAAAATCCGCCCAAGCGGCACAGGAGCTGCTTAAGGTCAGTAGCTATGACATTTGAGGCGCTGATACGCAATATGGGCAGTTTTTTCGTAGGACATGGGTCTAGATAGTGTTTCAGCTAAGTTCGGCCAGTTTACAGAAATTACCACAGTCCCATTGGCCGAAATTGGACGACACATGGTTAATTTGAGTTTCGATTGCGTTGATTTGATCATTTTGAATTCTTCTCAATAGCGAAGCGTTGGGAAACTTTATTTTAAATTTTATGAAATTGATGAGGTGAGAAGACGGTGTGGAACTGTATTCAACAGGTGGGAAATTGGCTGGTCGGGGCCAAGCTCGGCCATTGGCAGAGTGGCCGAACTTGGCTGATACACCTATGGCCAAAATACTTGACTGACCGAGTCTGAGCCAACATCGCGTCTTCTGTTCTGAATCTCTGTTCTGAATTTCTGTTCTTTGACTTTCATTGTGCCAACATAAATTCAATACTAAGATTTAACAATCCATCACTCCGCTCTCTGCCATCCAAACAGAGGATATCATACCGTCAATCCATTCCGAATTGAATTCTGGCCAGGGAAGTCTCCATAATAATTTAACGATGTCATTTCTACAAATAATTATAAAATAATAAAGTATCTCCCAGTCTTATCTCATCTTTGAAATTCTGCTAAAAAAATGCTGTTAGAACCATACCCAATATATGCATTGTACTGGACTATAATTTATCTGTTTGTTTGTGCCTCTGCAGGGTTTGGAAGGGTTGGTGAAAATGGATGCGACGGTCGGGCCAGTCGTCAAGCGGATGCGGTCGTCTTTCCCGGCTGGACTGGACGAATCTGTTGGACGGTTGGACCTTTTGCGCCTCATCTCTGATTGGCTTCAAGCAGAGGAGCTGGATCAGTTCGCCACGAGGGACGTCCAGTACCAGGTGGCCTTGCTCAAGGTTGTCCGTGTTGTGCTGCGCTGGACGAAGCTGACGGACGACCTCAACGGCTTCATCGAGGTCCTGCTGGAAGCGGTTTTTTCTAATCTCATCAAGGTAAATAGAGTACGTTAAGGTACAGTAGAGTACGTCAAGATAAGTAGAGTACGTGCGGCAGTTCTGTCTAGATTAATTTCTATTATTATTTTGTTTATTTATTATTTTGAATACTTTTTGTAGGTAAAATCCCCCTTTTTATCGTACAGAATATGATTTTTTATTGACATATATTGATATTTAAGTTAAATATAACTTGATTGCTTCAAAGGAATTAATAATTTTTTTAATTAGCCAGGATGTTGACTTGTTTATACTCGCTTTATTTTGAAACAAAATAATAATAAAAACTAACTCACTTGAACTCATTCTAAAGTACAAAGGGCGAATTCATGTTTAATCGTCAATGAATTTGAAATTAGATGTGGTCTAAAATACCGGAACGTTTTCTTGCAGATCAAATGTATTCTTAATGTAAATTTAGTTTGAATTAAAGTTTTTATCATCGGCTGATATTAATTTTGAAATAAATAACGGTGGATTATTTTTAATTTGCGATGATTTCATTGAATTTAGGAACGGTAATTGTGATGTAGAATTTTAATTTAATATGGACCAATGGCGTTTCCAGTAGTTGTAGTGTGTTTAGAAAACTAAACTGAACTGTGTGTTTTAGGTCCAGGGACCAGCGACGATGTGTCTGAGCACGTACGCCTTCCTGCAGCAGAACATGCCGCTGCCGGGCCTCTTCAACCACTTCCAGGAGGCGCTGGGCATCCGCCTGGCGCGGCGCTTCCTTAACCACACGGACAAGGAGAATCTCAGCTGTGTGGTGGAATGCATCCGCCAGTTCCAGTTCGAAACGGTGGAGAATCTAATGTCCACCATGATTCCGTTCCTGCTGCAGCCGCTGATCTGCGACGGCTCTCCCAGCGCCTTGACGGCTCTCGAGTTTGTCGCTCAACTCCTCACGAAAAACGTCAGCGACATGCTGAGCAGCTTCTTTCACTACCTCCTACCAGTGATTGTGGTCCGCAGTGGGGATGATGCGGCGTTAGAGAAGGCCCTGCAGACGATTGAACGGCTGACAGGGAAGCCGCGAAGTCGACTGATTCTCAAAGACATCAATCATATTCACAACGAACTGCTGCTCTATTTGGACGAAAAAGAAATGAATGAAAAGGTGAGCATTTGCTTGTGAGTGTACTTCTATCTGATGAACTGCCTGAATGTCTCTCTCTGTATTTGTTTGTCTGGTTGTTTGTTCGTCTGTCTGTCTGTCTGACTGACTGTCTGTCTTATCTATTGGTATTTCAGTGAATATATCTGCCTGCCCGTCTGTTTACCTGCCCGTTTGTCTGGTTAGCTGTTTGTGTTTCTGTTTGTATTTCGGTCTGTATATCTGTATATAAGACTGTCTGTATCTGTCTCCTCATTTGCGTGTCTGTTTTTCTACCTCTCTGTTTGTTTGTCTTTAGGCCTTTCTGCTTTCGTCTACTTGTCTGTCAAGTATTAAGCTATTTGTTTCGCAGTCATCTTCCTCCTGCCTTCGTGCCTATGTGTCATCTGTTAAGGTACTATATCTGTCGGTCTGTAGCTGGATTTCTCTGTAACCTTTTGTACCCGACTTTCTGGATGGCTCCTTCTCTTTTCTATTATAAGGCGCTACAGAACAGCCCGTTTTGTTTTATTTCGATAGGTGGTGCGGGGCCTGAAATTCATCGCGGAGATGCAAGGCGAGACTCTCGCCCACGAAAGCGACATTCCCAACTATCTGCAGCCGCGGTTCCTCTCCTTTGTCTTCTTCGCCGATCTTAAGCTGGTCGATCCCCTACTCCCAGCTAAGACCAAACGCCGAGTTTTGAGAAGTTTTACGGTGCTGATGCAGGTGATGGGAAGCAAGCACATCTCATCCGTGCGGATAAAACTGCTTGCCATATTGAAGTTTGTCGTTCAGACTTTCCCTGCCGAACTACAGCCTGTATGCTTCGACGCATGGAGTGCTTTCATTAGGACTATGGACATGACCTCGCTTAGTTAGTGAATCCCAATTAGCTTGCTATCTATATGTTTGCTATCTATCTGTCTGTGTCTGTG
>LRSR01004119.1:0-14577 GCA_001579985.1 Hypsibius dujardini
CTGTCTGTCTGTCTGTCTGTCTGTCTGTCTGTCTGTCTGTCCGCCTTCTTGACTGTGTTTGTGGCATACCATCCTAATGTCGCTACCCGGCTCTTTGGGGGTATAGTTTGTCGGCAATTGAGGACTAGCGCCACATCAAGATCACAATTCACATTGCAGTTCATGTTTGAGAAGCAGGACAGTCTGGACACCGGAAGTCCTCCATCGGCGGTAAAATTCCTCAACTGCAACGTCCCGTTCTCCGTTAACAACGTCCCGCCACTAATATGACGACCATCGAAATCCTCATACTCCCGGCAGTCGCCAGCTGAATCTGATAGATCATCCCCGTGAAAACAAAGTTTCGGTTTGGTTATGCCCACGCAGCTCGACCTGCAGTTGTGGAATGCAAGCTGGCTGGCATATGACTTATCGCTTGTGCAAGAGCCAATCCATTCGGGGGCTTTCACTAGAACGAGCGACGAGGAGTTCCAGCAGTGTACCGTTATGGTCATTGCAGTCGGTGTGTGATTAGTTGTGATGATCGTCGGTAAAGCCGAAGGAACTCCGAACCACATGAGCAGATGAGTTATCACACAAAAAAGAGTGTAACCGACGAAGACAAGTCGGTAGTTGCCTATTCGGTCAGCCAGAGCGCCACCTACGTTGTACAAGAAAGTTTACAGAATTTCTACAGAGAAATCAATTAGGGTAAATGCGCAAGTGATGCAACTTTACATCGGTCTCCATGAACGGCAAACTAGAAGGATCCACAGATCCAGAACAAATGAAAACGCAGAGAAACATAAAACCAAGCAGGCAAACAGACAGACATACTTGGAGGCAAGTAGGCAGAATGGTAAGTAAACAGACAGACAGACAGACAGACAGACAGACAGACAGACAGACAGACAGATAGACAGACAAACAGACAGACAGACAGACAGACAGATTGCTAATGCAAGGTTAGTACAAGTTGAGTACCTATTGGAGGGCCGATGAAGCAAACAAACGGAAGAATGGCATAAATCAATGCAATCTCCGTCATTGTTATTCCAAGTGACTTCATGTGGACTGTCATATACGGGTATAGTGAGCTCATTGCTGCAAAAAGTGCAAAACCAGCTTAAAGTGAGCAAGAGTAACAAAATAGTTTGTACATCTGTAAGGCACTAAATCAATCTTACCGCCAAACATGAGGAGTAACAGCATCTTTAGGGGAACTAGCTTCCAATTTATCCTCATCTTCTCCTTCCATGCCCTTGAATTCTTCTCCTTTCCAGTCTTTGCAACTGCCGCAGCAGGCTCCATTTGTTGATCATCCGAAGTCACAAGCATGCTGGAAGATGCAGTCGTCTTCTGTCTTCGAGCCACTTGCATTTTCTCCCGCCCAAACTCAGTCCATACTCATCACCCGATTCAAAGGGAAGACATCAGACTTGCACTCTTGACTGAATTAAAAGCAATTATGAGTTTCCGTAACTCGAATAGTCCGAAACGCAGAAAATGAAAGGCAGAAAGTACCTCGTCGTTGATGATGATCCTTCTGGCTAAATGCCGAAAGCATCCAAGCCGTTCTACCGTGTAAGTACCAACGCAGACCAAACGGTCCGGCTTGAACCGATGACTCAGTGCCTGCGGTCAATAATTAATCCTCGACAGGGGTAGAAACAACAGTCATACACGTCTGTATTTTGTCTGGGACTGGTGCGTTTGTAATGTTTGAGACCGTGATATTTTCACAGTCTACAGTACTTCCATCTCTACGTAAATTTCTAAAACCGTGCAAGCCGACGCGCAGTCATTCAGTCAGTCAGTCAGAAGTTCAAGCGGTCAGACAGACAGACAGACAGACAGACAGACAGACAGACAGACAGATCGGCAGACCAACATGCAGACAGACAGGCAAGCAGGCAGACAGACAGGTAGGCAGACAGACAGGTAGGCAGACAGGCAAGCAGGCAGACAGACAGGTAGGCAGACAGACAGACAGGCAGACAGACAGACAGGCAAGCAGGCAGGCTAAAGACTGCAGGCAGCCACCTCGAAATAAACCTAAAGTCTTTTTACAAAGGTTCCACACATGGAACCTCACCTGTTCGGTAAAACACTCTCCAAAAGTTTCTACAATTTAAAACTTAAAAATTATTCAAACAAAATCCGCTGTAAAGGAGTCAAAAAAGGATTGCCTTCAGAGCAGAAACTGCCTTCAGAGCAGAAATTGAAAAACATTAAAACAAATTGAGAAGAAAAGGTCCTCGGGGCATTCTCGCAGCATTATTAGCTGTCTGTGCAGTTAAAAATCAACTCACAGATTTTTGTGCATCATTTTAGAAATCACTTAAGAGCTCAATGAGATCGGTCACATCGCCGGCGATCACTTTCACGGCCGACGTGAATTCTCGCAGATAGCCGTCTTCCACCTCCGTTTCGTAAAAGGCGGTCACCAAACGAAGGGCTTGGATGACATTTCCCATGTCTCCGGACAGTCGTTTTTGAGACATTTCAATCTACGTCACGAGTAAAGGAACCGCTTAGGCATATTTAACCGACACGCCTGCTTTGGAAGTGCACCAGTTTACCTTCTCCTGTTCGCTGACTTGCAGTTCAGCCTTCAGACTATCGATCGCTGCTGAAAAACTCCGAACTTTCCCTCCCAAATTCTGTATAACAAAAATTCAAAATATTTTAGGAGGAGTCTTTGCAAAAGAGAATATTCTGACACACGGACGATCGGAAACCAGGCACACATGCAAACGGATGGACAGACAGACAGACAGACAGACAGACAGACAGACAGTCAGGCAGACAGGCAGGCAGATAGACAGGCAGATAGACAGGCAGATAGACAGGCAGACAGACAGACAGACAGACAGACAGACAGACAGGCAGACAGACAGGCAGACAAACAGACGGGCAGACAGGCAGACAAACATTTGACAAATCAGTGATTGAACTAGATACCTTGACAGCGTCGAAGAAGCCAGCCACGGAGCCGGAATCGTCGACCAATTTAATAATAGCCCGAGCAGCGTCCGTCACCTCGTTGCATAACGATTTAAGTGCCGGATTATGACGCTTCTTCGCACTTCTGTTAATCGTCATCGTGCTATTATCGTTCATCAGGCTTTTAGGTCTCTGAAAGAGGTTTGATATTCTCAAATTCAAAATAACCGACGATATCCGACTTTCGACCGGATGAGACTTACGAAATTCACGGCTTCCTGCTCCAGCCATTGGTCGTCTTCCTCGGAAATGCGCAGCTGCTCTTTCAGCTGCAAGCGTAGCAATCGCTCGTTTAGGTAAAGCATCCTCTTGGAATGACTAGATTGCTCCGTTTCGTGGTCCATTCTTTCCTGTAGAGACATAAATGATTTGTATTGACAGCTCCTTATAGTACAAGTAGACCAAAAACAACAACGGACAAGCATGGAAACACAAAATCAGGCAGACAAACAAACAGACAGACCAACAGACAGACAGACAGCAGACAGACAGACACAGACAGACAGACAGACAGACAGACAGACAGACAGACCAGCAGACAGACAGACCAGCAGACAGACAGGCAGGCAGGCAGACAGACAGACAGACAGACAGATAGACAAGCCAACAGAGAGGACGCCAGACAGACCAAGAGATATTCGCGAGCGTTTGGTTATACCTGTAAACTAAGCAACCGTTTTGGTCGAGCAAGTGAATTTTTGGCAGAGATGTCAGTGTGTTTGAACAAGCCGGTTGCATTAGGCGACGATGAGGAAGACCGACTACTGAAAGCTCCATTGGGGTTAGCAAGAGGCGACAGAGCACTCCGTGACGAGTCAGGCGGCAACGCAGGCTACACAGACAAAAAGAAATCAACTCCAATTCCATCAACGCCGACTAACTTAGCTCCAATGGTTCTACCTTAGGCGGAGGCTCATCAAACCCATCCGATTCCACCATGGAGCCACTGCCGTAATTCTCCTGCCGACTGCTGAACAGGCCGTAAGTCTTGGCATCGCCTTCACATATGTCGCTATAAGAACGTTACAAAATAATTCCTTGAAATTTACACTACCAACGCGGAATTCATGAGAATCACTAAATCCGGGGGGGTAAAGGTGGCAAAGCTCCTCCGTCCCAACGGTACTTGTCTTGCCGGACTCACTGTAATTGGGTCTTTATTTCGACAAAGTTGGGCCGCTTAGACGGTTCGTAGGACCAACACTGCAGCATCAACCGATACAGTCGCTGCGGGCAGTTGTCGGGGATCGGGAGCTTGTCTCCCGCCTCAATCAGGGCGATCACGTCGTTGTTCTTCACGCCGGTGAAGGGCTTGACTCCCATCATGAGGATCTCCCAGGCACAGACCGCTGTAAAGTAAACAGTTCACGATTAAAATGTCTCAAGACCAACACTATGCGGTAATCTGATGACTTGCGCCAGTTACACTAACCGAACATCCAGACATCGCTGGCAGCGGTGAACTTTCGAAAGTTGATCGACTCTGGCGCCATCCATTTAATCGGAAGTTTTCCTTTCGAAGCCTTATAGTACGACTCCTCCTCTATCCATCGGGACAGGCCGAAATCGGCCAACTTAATACTGTCATAATCGGCGACTAGAATGTTGCGGGCGGCAATATCCCTGTTGAATTGGAATAAAAAGATATTGGTTATAGGTCTATTTCGAGGTGGCTGCCTACAGTCTGCTGTCTGTCTGTCTGTCTGTCTGTCTGTCTGACTGCTTGTCTGTCTGTCTGTCTGACTGCAGGTCTGTCTGTCTGTCTGTCTGTCTGTCTGTCTGTCTGTCTGTCTGTCTGTCTGTTTGTCTGTCTGTCTGTCTGTCTGTCTGTCTGACAGTCAGGTAGTCATTAGTCTGTGACCAGTCTGACCTAGAGTACTATGTAAGAAAAGTTCACGCAAACGAAGGCAATTACCGATGAACGTAGTTCTTCGCTTCGAGATAGGCCAACGCTGTGCTCAGCTGGTAGCAGTAGAGTGTCAAAAGTGGAAGCGACAGATGCTGCCGGTTGTTCAGCATGTAAGCTCTCAACTGCAACAGTCAAGAGATTAACAACGTCATCTCTCGCACTCTCTCGCGCGGGGGCACGATGACTCGTCTCGATGGGTCAGCGCGCGCACGTGTCTCCAAAAAGAGCGCAGCTCTCTGACGAGAGGCTTGCGTCTCTAGTGGTGCGGTAGTACCTCGCCGTATCGAGCCAGCTCCATGACGATCCAGATTGGCGTATCCGGACAGATGCCAATTAGTTTGATGATATGTGGATGATCGAATTGCTTCATGATGTCTGTGCGGAGGAAGAATAAATCATGTCAGGCTTGTCGAGTTCCACCGCTCTCAGATTTCTCATACGGACGAAGCTCTCAATCCTACGTACAGGCTTCCTCGAGGAACTTTTCCGCGGTACTGCGGTCTGCACTGTTTTTGCACGCCTTCACAGCTACCGCAATCTGTTCGCCGTGTTTGTCCGTGAACAACCCACGGTAGACGTTACCGAAATGGCCTTCACCAATTATGTCCGTTGCGGTAATACTGACACCCGACCGTTCCACCACATAGTCATCATCTGACAAACAAAAAGCGGCTTGAGACGTCTGTGTTCACGGGCTCAAATATCAAAGCTCGTTCACGCATTTGTTCATCCATAGCATTTTGGTCGCACGATGCCCGCCTACGTATCTGGATGTCTGATCTGACTTTACGTCTGTCTACAAGTCCGTGTACATGTCTGTCTGTCTGTCTGCCTGCCTGCCTGCCTGCCTGCCTGCCTGCCTGCCTGCCTGCCTGCCTGCCTGCCTGCCTGCCTGCCTGTCTGTCTATATGATTGCCTACTTGAATCCTTGTGGGTCTGCTTGCCTATTACCTAGTGGAGCCGAGTAATCGCCCTCGATTTCCTCGTCCAGGACGACTTCGGCATAATCCGACCGACCAGAGTCCAGTACGGTGCTACTTGACTTTCGATCCGATCCGCCAGACTGGCTGCGAAAGTGTGGCGACAAGATGATACTTGGCCGCCTTGATTCCCGATTTTCGCGGCTCCAAATGTCGCGTTGAGTGCCGGTCTCCAGTTTGCAGTAGCCGTTAATTAGGTCAGCGATATCCTCCGAGTCAGCGGCAGACGCACAAGTGAGCGTTAACATCTGGTGGCAGAGGAGAGAGTTCAAGATAATTTGTTTACTCCATTTCCATCTCAACCGGCGGAAACAAGTCACGCGTCTGTATGTGGTGGATGAACGGATACCTCGTCGTTGCCTTCCACTCGGATCTGAATGATAAACCGAGTGGGCCCTTCTGAGGATGTTCGGATGTTCATGATATCCTGCAGCCGGGCTAGTTGTTTGGGCTAAAGCAAAGCATCAACAGTCAGGCCACCGCACAAAATACGATAAACAAGGAACTTCAGACATACAAAAACTCGGACAAACAGACAAGCAGACAAGCAGAAAGCCAAACAGATAGTCAGGTAGTCAGACAAACAGACAGGCAGACCAGCAGAAAGCCAGACAGATAGACAGACAGACAGACAGACAGATAGATGGCCAGACAGATAGACAGAGAGACAGACCGATAGCCACACAGACAGACAGACAGAGAGACAGACAGACAGACAGACAGGACGCGGATATACAATGACAGCATCAGTAATGTAAGCTAAATCTGGGATAACGGATGAGAAAATTTACCGCAGACTTTTCAATGCTATAGGCGATCTGAGTGTCTAAAGACACTACAAGATTGATGGGAACGGACCAGTTACTCTGTAAATAAATAGATACTGTAGCAGCACTCACCAATCACCAACCGCAGTGACCAGTATTCCACGTTTTAACTGATCCTGAGTATTGCTTACCCCGAGCGAGCAAAAATGCCTTTCTTGGTCAAATCGATAAACGCTTTTGAGAATGTCGAAAAACCGTAGAATGAGCTCGGACTCGGAGAGAGGTGCGAATTCCTTAAAGCATATTTGGATAGCTTTCCGGAGTGAGCGGCGCTGAGAAAAGAAACATGTAGTTGGACGTAGAGCGATGTTAAAATTGTGTATAAATTTCTCATGGGCGAAAAATAGGATGGCCAGTCGTTCTACTGTTTCTTTCTACGTTTGTACCTTCCTGCCCTAGTGCCTGTCTGTTTGTCTTTGCCTGTCTGTCTGCCTGTTTATCTGTCTGTCTGTCTGTCTGTCTGTCTGTCTGTCTGTCTGTTTGTCTGTCTGTCTGCCTGTTTATCTGTCTGTCTGTCTGTCTGCCTGTCTGTCCGAGTGTCTGTCTGTCTGTCTGTCTGTTAGTATGCCTGCCTGCTTGCCAGTCACATTCCCATTAAGAGTAAAAAGACATACTTTTGAGTTTTGCAGGAGCGACTGGGGAAAGAACTTCTTCAAACCGACTTCCTTCTCGAGGTAGTCAATGTTGGATTTCTTCTCCAGGGCAATCTGCGGCATATCTTTGAAAAACCGACGCATATCGAGACATCCTAATTGAATCGCAGTTTCGAGGTCAACCGTCTCGGCGACACTTGATAAATATTCGTTTCTGACCTAAAAACACATCAAGCACCACAACACACACCGTAACGCTGGTCAAGTGTTAAACGGACATCCTTGCCGTGCCAATTATAACGCGACAGTTCCGCTCACTTGATCATAAATGTAGAAGAAAGTCACACGGTCCTTTTCGTGAAGCAGCTGGAGATCAGAGGGGAAATATCGCACCCGCAATTCATACCTGGAACAAAAAGCCGAACTCTAAGCCAGTCATAAAATTTGAACAGACAAGTCAGTTATGCAAGAAGCCTGAACATGAGAATCAAAATGTTGATGAACCGGCAGACAAACCGGCAGACAGACTACGGAACAGACCGACTGACAGACAGAGAGATAAGACAGATTTACAGACTGACAAACAGTCAGGCAGACATACACATAGACAGACAGACAGACAGACATACACATAGACAGACAGACAGATAGACAGACAAACAGACAAACAGATAGACAGACAGACAGACAGACCGGCAGACAGATAGGCAGACAGACAGACAACCAATTAGACAGCAAGACGATCGGGGTACTTCTCAGCTAACAAACCAATGGGAAATGAATGCAGCATTCAAATAAGAGAGCAGCAAAAGGTGCATTAAAATTTCTTGATTTCTGTCATGCACGCAGACATGAAAATACCTAACATCTGCATTGGCGGCTTTTTCGAAACGTTCGCGGGCCTTTGCGGCCAGCCGTTCGCGCGGCAGCCAGTGCTGCACTACCACTTGTCCATCCGCCTCGCGACACCGGACACAGATGCCAAACAGGCTGGCGCACGGCCGAGGATTCACACTCAAGCGATTTGTGACGACTTGAATAATTTCCTGCAAAGCCCAGACAGCAGTAGTAGTAGTGACAGACATCCGTGAAAATAAACAGACATAACATAACGCACGCACGCACTGAACGCCGACGGCACTTTCTCTGCCGGGGCGACGATAACGATAAAGTAACAACTGTATGTCGAATTATTGGCAAGAAATTAATTTCCTCATTTCGAAGGATTTAATTCGTTTAGTAACTGCTGTACAGGGATTCCGTAATGATGATTAAAAAAAATAATTTGAAAATAATTTTCAATAATTTTCAACAGATTGACCGCCGGTAAAATACATCAATCAACCGACGGCTAAAATCACGTAACTGGAGATTTCACAAATGACTGAAAATTTGGGACTTTAAAATGCTTCACTGCTTGGATTTATACTCAGACACAAATCGCTACTTAAAAAGTATCAAAATGACAGCGATTGATCTTGTCAAAACTGAATTTTGAATCTCCAGTCCGCTGAGGATCGTTCTGCGTACGAAGGGAAATCGGGAAATACAGACGACGCGTGTGTATCAATAGATCAATCAAGGGACGATCAGCCAAAGAAAAATTGGCCCGAAAGCTATTTCAAATTTAGGGATACGTCGATTGATTGATTGACTAATTGATTGATCGAGTGATCGACTGATTCATTGATTCATCAATCAATCGATTGACTCATTGATTGATTGATCGAATGATCCACTGATTGATTGATCGATTGATTCACTGATTGATCGATTGATTGAGTGATCGATTGATTGATTGATTAACGCCTCTTGAACACAAAATCGAATGCTAAATGATGGAGCATTGTAATCCAACAAAAATCGTCAGATAAATCAATGACATTTTAACTGCAAAATATAGAGAAATAACCGACATTCACTGCGGAAGGGGCAAATCGCCGGTCAACTGTTGATTCAATTAACCTCCCCCGGAAATGAGCCATCACCAATAATCGATTTTTTCTCCTTCCCCCGCATCGATCCCCCGCTCAATCAACCAGGCCACACCACCCAGCAAACAAAACACTCACCCGAATTCGCGTCTGCCCGCCGTACTTGACCACATTGAAGCCGCCATTGGGCAGGTGCACCCGCAGCGTATTCAAACTGCTCGCTGAGGAAGACGCAGCAGCAACCGACGGCGAAGAACACGGCAATTTCCCCATCTTCCCAACCGACGGAGAAGAACACGGCAATATTCCTGTTTTCCCAATGATATTATTCCCATTTGCATACTCCAGATTCCCACTCTTTGAGGGGCTTGCATTCACATTCACCGCCGCACTCATTCCGCCACTGCTATTCCCGTTCCCATTCTTCAACGGCATCATAATTGCACTGAAACAATCCATTTCACAATTAACCCCGAGGAACATCTCACTGATCTTGTGGAGGATGATGATGAGTCGCACATATCGAACCTCGAAGCCTTCAAAACAACGGGGAAGACGAGGAGAGCGATGATCTTCTCCGCTCCCTTCTTCTCCACTTAGTCGAGTCGGAGTTTGAGTTGATTCCTTCTTCTCCACTTACTTAGTCGAGTCGGAGTTTGAGTTGATTCCTTCTTCTCCACTTAGTCGAGTCGGAGTTTGAGTTGATTCAGCTGTGTGTCTGCTGCACGCTGGAGCCTACTCGTAGTGCAGCGAGTGATGCCGTCATCGGCGGTGATTAGGAGGGTAGTCGGTCGACGTCGGGGTCTGGAAAAATAATATATATTTCGCAGTTGATGCTAAGGAGAAGAAGGGGGTTGGATGACGATGATGACGATGATGATGATGATTAGTTACACACTTGTGTCGTACGGTTGGTGGATCTTGTCTCTGCGCGAACACATACACACGTAGCAAAAACATTGCGCTAACCGAGTCAAGCCATTCTACTCGTCCAACGCATAGCCGTTGTAAAGCCCCGAGTTAAAGTGCTTGAATCGGTTAGCGCAAGGTTTTTGCCAGGAATGTACACACTCACCATTACACGATTAACGCGCGTACAGCGATGGAAGATATAATTAGCTCCGCGCTTGAATTCCGCCGGCCTCCTCAAAACAAAGTAGCATCAAGAAAGCGAGTCCGATAGGCGCGGGGGATTGTTGAAATTCCTGGGATGTGAAAGCAAGATATGCTGCGCGGATGAAGAAGGGGAATTTTTGTGTGGAAACGTCGAAAATGCAAAGTGCAGTTCTGCATGACGAGGCTACAATACGCGTAATGCACCGTCTGAGGTAAGGGCATTGGAATGGGCCACTTGACTTTCTCGTACCCTGGAATGGGCCACCCTGGAATCACAACTTACACACAAGTTTTGGCTATCACCAAGATCCTAAGCGACAGAGAATAATTAATAACCCTGTGGAACGCGTATCAGATGTGAAAAAAAAATTGTGGGAACATGTTTAAAAAACGAATAATTGGACAATGGAAAAATTTCACTGTAGAGGGCGCTGACTATGCAGTGACTCATCTGTTTTCGATTCATTTGCGACAGAGCGCCCTCTGGCGCCCGGTGGCCCATTCAGGGTACGCAAATTCAAGTGGCCCATTCCAATACCCTTCCCTCATACTGTATGAGGTAAAACTCCGAATGCTGCGCAAGTTCGGAAATGGTAAAAATGCCGCGATCGCACACTTTTCTCTCATTGTTTGTCGATGTTTTGAATTTAAAAAATCAGCAATAACTCGGACAAACATATGTGACAATAATTTTGACAAACAAATTAAAAACACAATTTGTTAAAAATGGAAAACGAAAACGAAACCATGTGGTTGATTTTGATTGATATATCACACATACTGTATTTCGCGTTAGACAGGGACAGCGGACGAGCTGTGGAACGTTAATCGGCCACGCGGCGCTTGTGCTGTGTGTACGGTGCACACAGCCGAGCACACGTTCCACTCCACTACGACTGTCCCTGTCTATCGCGAAAATACAGTACATAAAGACAGAGCTCGTATTATGACAGTAATAAATACACTTTCTGCAATATATCGGCCATGCCTTTAGCCCCGTCCCCATTGTTATTTGTTTCACTCATGTTTTTCAAATAGTTGACAAATCATAATGATGTCGCAGACAGAGCAGTGGGTGTTTGAATTTAATCATTTCCTTCACAGTATGAGTCACAGTGTTTATTAAAGGAAAACATGCCGCTGCACACAATGACTGTGCACCCTGCACCCTGCACCCTGCACCCTGCACCGTGCACCCTGCACCGTGCACCCTGCATCGTGCACCAGTAAGTACCGAGGACTACTTATACTTCACCTACCCAATCAAACAATCAAACGATCAATTCAAGAAATTAGGACGAGACTGATCCGCGCATATATTCCGGTCGCTGATTCTAACCTCATCCCCGATCGAAATAGAAATTCCACTTGCAATGAAAGGGGGAGGGGGATTAAGGGTGCACAGATAAGGGATGATGGTCGATCAACGGAATTTAGAGAAGGAATAAAAGAAAGTAATAGTCCTCCCCTCTGCACTACCGAAAAATCAAACGAGAGACACGCTCTGATAGCAGTGAAAACTGCGTGCATTCATCTCTATTCACTCACTCCATTCTGAACTTTTGCTCCGGCGACGCGACGCGGCCCGGAAAGTGGTCGTCGCTTGAATAATCGACGCGGTGTGGTGTGAAAGCGCAAGGGCGGGTGTGATTACGGCAGCAGCACCAACCACGCTGAAAGTGGCCCACGAAAAGGGCGTGGCCCCGCGGAAAGGGCGTGGCCCCACGGAAAGGGCGTGGCCCCACGGAAAGGGCGTGGCCCCACGGAAAGGGCGTGGCCCCACGGAAAGGGCGTGGCCCGACCGGACGACGGAAAATTGACCCGCTTTGTTGTTAGTCTCTCCCTCTCTCTCTCTCTCTCGCTCGCTGGCTCTCTTGTTGTGCGTAATGCCCGGCGGCCAGAGTTATGACATTTCAATAACCATGCCGTCGCGCGCACTTCTATTAAAGTCGGGTAAAAATCGTTCAACTGTGTCCACACACACACCGGAAGAAAAAGTGTGGCCGACCGCCGTCTGATCTGTGATCTGATCTCTCCAATCCCTGTTGAGATAGTCGTTAAAGTCAATTTGACCAACACAATTCTTGCTTTCGGCATGTGAGGAAACGGTTACCGAGGGAGAGGCGAGAGATTCGATTTGTTTGCATACCAGAACGAGAACGCCGGCACGGGAAAAAAACTCCCCGGTTGTGTAGTAGTAACGATCGGTAGAAAGTCATTAAAGTCTTTTATGCCACTGCGGTAAAAGTCAAATAAAAAACGAAGGCAAGCTCATTTTCGGGGGTGTCGGAAAGCTTCTCACACTCTGTGTGCAGTAGGACTATTAAGGTGCACAGTGCACAGTAAGGTACACAGCGCAACAGTAAGATGCAGAGCACAACAGTAAGGTGCACAGTGCACAGCATAACGCACAGTGCGCAGTAAGGGTGCATAGTGCACAGTAAGGTGCACAGCGCAACAGTAAGGTGCACAGTGCGCAGTAAGGGTGCATAGTGCAAAGCATAACGCACAGTGCGCAGTAAAGGTGCACAGTGCACAGTAAGGTGGACAGCGCAACAGTAAGGTGCACAGTGCACAGTAAGGTGCCGTACAACCAATTGAGGTCTCACCTCTGCGCGATAACAGCTAATTAAGTGTGACACGCAAATTTTGATTTAGGGGCAAGAAACCGCGGTAGGGCATTACATGTCTGTACAGAATAGGAGCTCTGAAAGGTTGGTCATATATAACGGAACATAGACGGACTGTCACCCGGACTCTCATCAGAAGAACTCAATCTCTTCAATTTCATCGTCTGAAGCGAGAGAGCGTAAATGGCGGCCGGAGCTTCCTGAAGCGCCGGAAAAGGAGGAAGTAGTCCCATTTAAAATATCGCGGCTGAATGAGAGACCCAATCCACTGCTGCCGAGAGATGTCCTGCCTGCAGAGAATTCTCCGTTGGATTTTAGCTGAACGGAACCGTCTCCGTTCTGTGCAGACGACTCTGATGAAAAAAAAGTGTTTTTTTTTCGTGAAGGTTTTCTTTAATTTAATTCCCAGAAATTAATCTTAAAATAAATAATAATAATTTCATACCTTCTGCGCCTTTCGTGCTCACTTCCTTCCGGCTCACGTCCAGCATCCGAATCTTCTCCAACAGATCGTTCTTCAGGGCATTCTCCTGCTTGGGTGGTGGCGCCACTATCGCATGCTCCTCCGCATCATCTTCTTCGATGTCCACCGAAAAGCGAACTTCCGAGGACCTCCGTTGTTCCGGTTTACGGACAGCGTTCTCACTCACGCTATCATCCTCCGAAATCGGAGACTCCAATTTCAGTCGCACCTTGCGTTCCCTCTCTAGAACCGACGAAGACGAGGCCAGAGAGGAACTCGAAGACAACGGAAGATCCGCAAACACAATCCGCTCTTCGTGATCACGCAGAAGGTCCGGGGACGTTCGTGACTTCCAGGTGTTTTTCATTTCAGACATCGTCTCTTTTGTCAAGGAATCAGGAGTTGGCGCGGTCGAATCAAACTTTTTTTGAAGCATTTTTGAGTCCTGTGGAAACTGCCTCGGCGGGGACGGAGACGGGCTCGTGACGCCGTTGAACTGTTGAATGAAGGATGGCTTGGCCTGTCGCAGCAGCCGTCGCTCGTCCTCTTCGAAATCCACCTTCTTGCCCACGGCGGACCTGTCTCGTACGGGGACGAAATGGGCTTCTCCGGCACCTGAAACCCCGGAATGGGTCTTTCGCTCCCGCGACTGGACATGGGTTCGCGAACGTTCTTTATAGGCCAGAGCGCTTCTTAACTGCTCTTTCAGGGCAGCGTTTTCGGCCTCTGTCTTTTCGAACAGGAGCATGTGTTCCTTGAACCGGCTGTCGGAGAACTGACGCTCACGGGCATTCGACTTCTGGAGAGTGCTGATTCGTCGCTCCATTTCCTGCAATAAAAAATATCGATATAGATTCAGTCACGCATGCCACCAGGTGCCTTTTTTTCAGCGACGTCGAACAATGTATTGAATAATGGCAAACTTTCTCAGACAGACGGATGGAACGACTGATGACTAGGGAGACGGATTGCCATACCAGAGGGAAATGGAACTGCCCACAGTAACTCGAATTCACTCGTCCCAATCTTTTTAAACAAGGTGAATAAGGTTCAACCGGAATGTTAATCAGCCAAAGTCTGTCTGTCTGCTTGTCTGTCTGCCTGTCTGTCTGTCTGTCTGTCTGTCTGTCTGTCTGTCTG
>LRSR01004122.1:0-15800 GCA_001579985.1 Hypsibius dujardini
TTTTGGCTTAAAATCTGCCACCCAAAATTGTGGCCATCTGTGTAGAAGGAGTGGAATACTGACGACTAAAACGAAGGACCTCTTAACATGATGGCTTAATCGACGGTCATTCGTTGGAGAAATCTTAACTTTTGAAATGAAGGTGCAAAGACAGGTGACATCAAGGTATTGACCGCGTACTGCAGGATCAGGGTCGGTGAAGAGACACTAGACAGGGTTACATCTTACGTTTTGTACGATTAATCCTTCCTGCAACAGCAAGTCCAGTCGGGTAAAAATCTAACTGCCCATGCACCACCGAAGCACAGCTGTAGGAAATACTTTAAATGAGTGCAAGGTAACCCGCAGACGTGTCTATCCAAAACCCTGGATGCAGAGGCTTTGTACATTGCGTTTTCACGCTATCCGCTGCGTATTATACGAGCATTGCTGATGCTGTGCGCCGTCAACTTGGTGCCGGCACGGTTCACTTGAATCCAGCAAAAAATTTACAATACGTCAGCATATTACCCCGAAACGGTACAGTCGGATAGGAGCGTCGCCTGTCTTCCAGGTCAACACCCACACTCTCGTGCAGCCGAGCAGATGAGCAGCGCCACAGAGAAAGAAACCCGAAACCACAAACATCCTCCCCTTGCAAATTACGCTCTTTACAATGTACCTTCGGGATTTTTCCGTTCCTCCCGAGCTCTTTGAACGGTGTATTACTTCTATGACCATGCAGTGACGGCCATGTTACCAGTCCGCTGCGGCAAATAATAGCTATAATCACAAGGAAATGAGGTAGGACACGAAGTGGATCGTTCCTGACAGTCCTAAAGAGTAAAGACTCTTAAGTACCCCTTTCTCTCCTTTCACCTTGTCTCATCTGATCCCGATTTAACTGCACGTCCTGCATACCCTCTCTCTCATGAGGAGACAAATCACCCGCTTTTCCAATCCCGCAACTCTGTACTTCGTGTGTGAAAACACAGGTATACAATACACGCACCGATGACTTTCCCGGTCCTTGCGAACTATCATTAATCCGCCGCAACGAGCAGCACGGAAAAGGCAGCTGCATTTCTGTGCAGTCGTCGGTGAAAATGGCGTCCCCTCTCAACGAGACATCCATCGATCAGGACAGCTCTTCTGATGACCTTTCCAGTGATACCCCGGACAGCGGGAACATTATGCAAAATCCCGTTGTTAAGTATTTCGTCTGTTTGCTGTACTTTCTGGTGGTGGTCTGTGGCATCTTCGGCAACGGCTTGGTGGTGTTTGTCGTCGTCCGGAAAAAAGCGATGCATACCGTGACTAACTACTTCATCATCAGCCTGGCCATAAACGACATCATTATCTGTGCATTAGCCGTGCCCCTGACGCCGCTTTACACCTTTATGGACGGTTGGTACTTTGGAGCGTTTCTCTGCCATCTGTTCCCGTTAATTCAGAGCTGGGCGGTGTATATCAGCACGTGGACCTTAGCTGCGCTGGCCATTAATCGCTACGTGGTCGTGTGCTGTCCGAATCTAGCCCAGCTGTCCACGAGAAATGCGGCTTTTGTAATTGCCTTCATCTGGCTGGCGGCAATCTCCGTCTGCATCCCGTTCGGCTATTTCATGCGGTACACGGAAATGAAAGAGCGCGGTCCCCGATGCGACGAGGACTGGGGCGACGAAGCAAAGCGAGCTTTCACGGTGGCCGGCCTAGTTATGCAATATTTGGTGCCGGTCGCTATTGTCGTGTGCTGTTACACACTCGTCTGGATTCGCATGCGATCTTGCGCCCACGCAAACGGTAAGGGAATCCGGATACTTCTCATCACGTTAACCGACACGCGATGGGAACAAGCAAAATGGTTGGACTCCGATAAATCCACTTCTTGACAAATTCCTAACTCTTGAGGAACCTGTGTACGGTCGTAAATTAATGAAAGCCGAGAGGAACGACAATAAAATATCCATCGCGGTGCTTGCAGACTGTGCGAAGCCAAATCAAGGCCATCATAATTAGCTTTTTGCATTATGGGTTATTTCACATTGAATTTTGTTAATAAAATAATTCGTTTCGTAACGACACAACTTTTTAGTTTGTTGTCTAACATATTTTTTTCTTTTGATCTATATTGCAGGTCTCCATGGGCTCCAGGACGTTTCGGTCGATGCAACGCTCACGCTGAAACGAAAGACGAACCGCCTGCTAATGGCAATGGTTCTGGTCTACGGATGCTGCTGGTTCCCGTCGAACCTCGTCAACATTCTCAACAGCTATTTCCCATATGTCCTTCTCCGTGACTGGACCGACTACTTCTTACCCGTCTTTTTCCTATCTCATGTGGCAGCCGTCAGCTCGGCCTGCTATAATCCCATTCTCTATGCGGGATTGAGCAGGACTTTTCGGGCAGAATTCATCAAAGCCCTGTCTTGTTGCTGCAACAATTCCGACAGCGAGTTCTCCGATGCCGACTGCGACGAACCGGATACCACCCTTCTCAAGGGTCACATTTTACACCAGTCTCTCCGGACGCAGACAACATCCGGTGACGCGACCAAGGATGAGCCCGACGAAGACAACGTCCTCCTGCGGTCTAGCAGTAATGGGCGCCACCCAGAAAGGTTCTCTAGCACGGTCGGAGTACTTGTTTGACTAAGCTTGGCCATGAATAGAAACAGGAACGGTTGCTGGAATAGGTCCCTCTATCTGCAGGTACTGCGAATGACCTTCGGATAAGTTAAATATCTGAATGGTTTTACTCCAGTGTAACATTGCTCGCTTTCTGATTGGTGCCGCCTATTCACAGAGAAAACTGCCGATAATAATAAATATAATGACAACGTACCTTACCTGGGTGATTTTGTATACTGCTGTACTGATCACACAAACGGTTCAGTTCACAAAGAATCGCGGCCAATCGACAGCTCAATGAGGCGTGGACGTTGATTTGAAATCAATACGAGGGGACGAGGGGAACTCCGAAAGTCTTGGCATTCGGTCATTTGCTCTGCAAGTTGGGCAAATTGGCGAGAACGGAGTGCAGGAATTCGATGGTCAGCGGGTACTTACTCAGCGGACTCTGCGCAGTCAGAGCCTGGCGAAAGGGTGGTACTCAGTTCAGTTCACCACACTCAGTGAACTTCCCTTCCCCGTTCCACAAAACCCGCAGATGCGCCGTCCGATTACAGAATACCACATTGTAGCTGATAGCGATCGTGACTCACGTCACAACTGCCAACATTCACCGTAAAGCCCGTGACTTTTTACAATTCGCCACTACAAGGGCAGCTTACTAATCCGTTGCCATTCCCACAATAATAAATATACTCATTCGTTTAACACCTCATTTGTCTATCAGCTTATCGCCCAAATTTTATCACTCTGCAAATAGGGGCTTATTATACTGCTGCAACATGTCGTCCGGTAATCCCTTGAACGACAGCCGCCACAACGACACAATCTTCCTCATGCAAGACGGCTCCGGGCTGGAGATCTACACCCGCACCAATATCATCCACCATCCCGCCGTGATGGGGGCCATCTGCGCGCTGTACCTGCTCATCATCATCTGCGGGATCTCGGGAAACGGACTGGTCGTCTTCGTGGTCGCACGCAAAAAAGCCATGCGAACGGTGATCAATCTCTTCATCGCCAGTCTCGCCGTGAACGATCTGGTAATCTGTATGTTTGCAATACCCGCAACTACACTCTACACATTCCTCGAAGGCTGGCACTTTGGGGCCTTCACATGTAAAACGGTGCCGCTCATCCAGGCAGCTTCGGTGTATGTGAGCACGTGGACTCTAACAGCCATCGCTATTATGCGCTTCTACGTGGTGTGTATGCCGGGCTCACACCAGCACACCTGCAAGTCCGCCTGCCTTATCATTGGGACAATTTGGATATTGGCCGTGGGCATCTGCACACCCTACGCGGTGCACATGAAGTACTCCACGGGCGATCGCGGCGGCGGCCCTCGCTGCGACGAAGACTGGCAGAGTTTCGCCAAGAGAAGCTTCGGAATCTTCTCCTTGGCAGTTCAATACGCGGTCCCGTTATGCATCATCTTCTTTTGCTATCTAGCTGTGTTCATCAGGTTGCGATCAGCTGCTGCTGAAGGTTGGTGGGAATACAGCCACGTTGTGTGTGCAGTCGACTATTTCCCCGATTGAGCCGCCTGATTGTGCCCGGTTGAATGAACGTTTTTTTCCCCTTCCCCATGAAATGTAGGTTTGAAAAGTTGCCAATCGAAGGGCGGGGAGTCCTGCCCGATCCGGCAACAACGCGTTAATCGCATGCTGATCGCCATGGTGGTCATCTTCGGGTGTTGTTGGCTGCCGTTGAACTTGATCAACGTCTTGAACGACTTCTTCTCCAGTGCCATCGTCGACTGGGACTACTTTGTGCTGATTTTTTTCCTCTCCCACATCCTGGCAGTCAGTTCGACCTGCTATAATCCCGTCCTGTACGGCTGGATGAACGAGAACTTTAGGAAGGAATTCAAAGCCCTTTCTCCCACTTTTTCGTGCACTAAAGCCAGACGCGTTCATCGCCAAAGTTGCGCTAGTGACACAGAA
This sequence comes from Hypsibius dujardini, assembly GCA_001579985.1. Classification (NCBI taxonomy): domain Eukaryota; kingdom Metazoa; phylum Tardigrada; class Eutardigrada; order Parachela; family Hypsibiidae; genus Hypsibius; species Hypsibius dujardini. The sequence continues at coordinate 4,554 of LRSR01004122.1, forward strand.
TCAACCTGCCTGTAATGAATTATGACTGAATTATGACCAATACTAATTTAAGCATTTGTATATGATATCCCTGGCCAAAAAAATGACAGTAATTGGAATCCTGATTGAAATCCTTTTATGGTTCTCGAAACGGTACCACAATACGTTACAATTTGGCGGACATCACAATTTGGCGGTCTATCTTTATGTTCTTTATGCTCTTTATGTTCATACCAAAATGAATTCATAATTGCATCCAACAATTGGATGCAAAAACAGCTACAATTATGGACTGAGCCGCACTTGATTGACCATTGGTCAATCTTGCCCAAATGCTTCTTCCTTGATCACAAAATAATTTGTTACCAACTGGCCTCTAGGGGTGAGAACTTATACTCGTTCGGGAACTGAGCTTGATAAAACTATTGAAATCAGCAAGATTTTCTCCACTTCGAGACTTTTCAACTTACTCTGGAAAAATGTCAAAGTTCGAATAAAATTGGTGTCATAAATAGTACTCCCTTTGGTCAACTTTTTACTTCAGGAAGTCAAGCTGCTTTGTTACGCAATATGGAACGATATTTAAGACAGTAAATGTAATTGTTATCGATTGTAACCGTATTTCGCATAGTCTTTTTCGGGAGGGTTTGTTCACACTGTTTTATAAATGAAGAAAACAGAGTTCCAGAAGGGCCGCGATATTTTCCAATACAAATGGCGCACGTTGACGCATTGATTGTATTCGAAATTATTGAGTATAAAAGGAACTGCTCCGAGAAGTGTCGGAGCAATTAAAACTGTTAGTATAGTGCCAAAAATGCATGACCTTCAGGTCGGTTGAGAAGTCTCATGTATGATTAGTGACCGACATCGTATCCGTTAGAGGGCTTGGCATTGGTTCCGCTGGTCGACGACTGGATGCTACGTCGATGAATTAGAGCCTGGAACATTAAACGGACTTTGCACACGTGTCCAGTAATGTCAGTTTCCACACACGTCTCATTCGGCACTGGACCGCAAAATGCGCATCACGAACCTGGTTTTCCACATCAACTGGAATGTGACGCAAATACAGGCAAACAGGAGAGAGTAAAATATTGGTGACTCCCACCATACGCATCAAGAAAGGGAAACCGGCTGAATTGGCAATCAGTCCTCCCAACAACGGACCTGCACGGGAACGTTTCAGTAGCACCCTTGACGAGCAGTCAATCGACTTACCAAGGGAATAGGCCAAACAGACAGCAATTTGGCAGATTGCAAAGACGCTCCCGTAAAGCGCATCATGCCGCAGGTCGACAAGGTAAGCCAGAAGCGGCATGAATGATGCGTCCACCACGCCTAAAATCGAGAAGTGCATTGCCCGCATGCATAAAATAATTAATAAATAACAATTAATATTTAAATGATAAATAATAAAATGATAAGTAATTAATAAATAATATTTAAATGATAAATAATAAAATGATCAATAATTAATAAATAATATTTAAATGAAATACTCATCCATTGGCTATTGACAAATAACTCTTACCGATGCCGATACCCAGACCGAAATGCGGCAAAATTAGGTGATAAATATGCGTTGCAAATGGTATCTGCAGTGAGAGGACTGATTAAACAGCGCATGTCTCGCAGCTTGCCGTTCCAAGGAAAGAGCTTCATACGCATATAGCAGAGAGTCCGAGGACAATCATGGCGACAATGGCACATTTCCACCGTCCAACTCTTAAAGCAAACACCCCGAAGAAACTGGAGCCTATGAAGTAACCGATACTATCCGGCACAAATGCCGTGCCTGTTAAAGAGCAAAGTGTATTTATCAAATAAATCATATAAACATTTAAAGTAATAACAAACAAGGAAGGAGTCTGGAAATGCCGTGCCTAGCTGCCATTGCTCGGGCTGCATCGTTTCCAGTAGCCACAACGGAAGGCACGGTTCTAAAATGGCCATCGCGCTGGTCGAGACACAGATCGTGACCACAACTGCCAATATGTAGGGGTCTTTGAGTAGGGTCTTGCTGGATGTGGAGTGATGAATGGTTTCGTGATTGGCTTGGGGTGGCAACCCAAGATACTGTATCACTACAACGTGCAGGTAAAATGCATGTAGTCAAAGAAGGTTTAAAAAAAGCGTTAGCCGTTTGATAAAAGGCTGAGAGAATGGGAAAGTGACCTCCAAGTAGGGCGATGCAGATTGCGATCAAGGCAAACGGGAGTGCTTTCCCAGCCGCATCGTAAATGATGCTTCCAAACGGATAGCCGACTGGAAGATAAGACAAAACGGGGATCTGGGAGCCTGACTGGTGGTGTATGATTGTGCGACTCAGCTGGTGCGTACTGAGAACTCCGGCAGCGATCCCGCTGAGTGCCACGCCCATATTCTTGCTGCGGTCCACCTCCTCGGGATACCGGCTGGATATAAGCCCCATACCTGCCAACGACACGTGCATTATGTAACGACACGTGCATTATTTACAATTTTGACCATCCCTTGAGTAGACCTGAAATGACCAGGGCGGAAGAGCCGAATCCCTGGATGCATCTAGCAAAGAACAGCGCTCCGTAGGAACTTCCAATGGCGAACACTGAAAGGGGAACAATTACGGCCAGGCATAATAGTCGATTGGAAACCATAACGGAAGTATGCAAACTGCATGTAATTTACCGACGGACGAGAAAAAGATTATCACTAATCCGACGAATGATGGAATGCTGTAACCTAACCTGTTGATAATGTTAATTATCCAAACAATTGTTTTCAACCCACAAAACGTGTGAGTAATAGAAATGAATGGTACCTGCCAGAAATTATTCCAACGCAAGGGTTCACAAAAAGCTGCACAAACGCTTTGCTCGAGAAGAGTAAACCGATCCGCGAATTTTCATTGAGCAAATCCGCTGCGATAAAGGTCCTCTGGGTCGTTGAAGTGCTCTCGATATATTCCGAGTAGTCGTCCGGCTCGTCAATGCTCAACTGCTCTTGCAAGTTGCCGCTTGCTGTGCTGCTGTGCTCGAGTTCATAGAGGTAATCCGGTAAAATGGGCACTGAAAAAAGCGATTTTTCCGTGACCAGTTTTCAAGCGCAAAAGCGGATTTCGCCTTACCGACAACAGTCAGGAGAAGGTTGTCCAGCATCAGTCCCAGGAAAACAATAACTAGTGTCGTCCGGTCACTGCTCTGTAGTTTATAACTCACATTCTCCAAGCGAACTCGGGCGTTCCCAAACATTTTCCCGCTTTATGTAGCGAAAACTCCCTGCAAAAAATGAAAATTTGGCTGCGGAAAATTTCCTGGAGTCCTGTGGTTGGGTTTCATTTATTGCATCCTCCACTGGCCTATCGGGTGGGCAAATCTGGGCTGGTGGTCATGCGTAAAGAGCGAGCGTACAGCGTTCACTCGCTCGTATATTGCCGCGTCTCTTGCAAACTCCCCAAACGACACGTCCTTCCGCTTCAAGCCTGATTACTCACAGAGTCCAATACAAATGGCAATAGCTTGCCGATAAGAATACACCAATAAATTGGCTTCGTTTGTATGAACTGCAAGGAATTGAAAATGCCGTTTTCGGGCGTCACCCTTTCATGTCAGTTAGTTGCCGGAGATCCAGCGTTAAACAGTACCCTGGAAGAAATTGTCAAGAAGAAGTCAGGAGAACAACAGAGTTAGTCAATTATCTGAGACGGAAAGAAAGTATGAATAAACAGGAACGCCACAAATAAGTTAAAAGGCCCATACATCTGTATGTATGTACAGGAGAGAACGTGGACCTGCCACGCCCTCGTTACGGTTAGTTACACAACAACAAGGAAAGATTTAAACACATTAGGCAAAACAAAAAGGGAAGGATGAATTAGTTAGTACAAAAGACTTGGATCCGCGGTTGCTCGACGAGTAGCTCAACGTCCATACCCACCGGGACTTCCACCGTAGGCGCCACTAAGTCCACTGTAACCGCCTCCATTATATCCACCATACCCGTTGTTTCCGTATCCACCAACGCCGTTGTTCCAACCGCCCCCGCCTCCACCGAGACCACCGCCACCGAAAAGGCTACCCAGACCACCTGTGTCCAAAAGAAAATACTTAGTAATGAATCTATTAATCACGATCTTCAGACTGCCAAAGATTCTGTTATAGAAACTGCCAGCATACCGCCATATCCATAGCCTTTGTTATAGGAGATGGTAGTAGGGTACCAAATCCACCACGGTACTGGAATGTACTTCCGGTAACCGTAACCGTATCCGCTGGAATAGCCAAAAGGTGTCGATCCACCTAGTCCGCCGCCCAGACCGAGACCTCCACTTGCGTCTAATCCACCACCACCGAGTCCGTTGTATCCACCGCCACTATAAGCACCACCCCCAGCCCCATAGTCACCGCCGCTCCCGTACCCAAGCTCGCCTTGTCTTGACGGCACCGCGTAACTGGATCCCGAAGAACTTGATCCTGATGATGTGCCGCCACCCGAGTAACCGGATGAGGAACTGGAGGGAGAACCTAAAAATAAAGATCCCGTGTAGGAATGGTGAAACGTTAATGCGTTGGAATAATGGTAAATACAGATCTCGTACTGGCTTGGAGAGTAGGAGCCACTAGGACAAAGAACAGACAAAGGGTTCTGATGATCATGATGGGGTCGACAAATGGGCCCTGTGGATGGAACAGGGCAGCAGTTTAAGCTGCAAACCGCAACGGACCCGAAGACTTCGTAACGGCTGATCAGTCGTATCCGCTTTTAATCCGTTTCTGGTGGAGAACTGAAGGGTATGATGAAAAGAACTGAAGATTTAGACAGGAGGTAAAAGATCCAAATGAATACTGCTCTTCGATGCCCTGACCAGGTTGCCACAGGTCTATATACGATTGCTACGCCTTCTAAGTGGGTAGCTGACGTGCTTGCCGGACTCTTCTACTTCCTGGTGGCAGGTGCACGACTGCTCGCTATATGGCCGCTGCGTGCAGGATCCCATGGCGATTTTCCGCTGTCTTTTGATGGACCCATTCGAGCTTTTGACGATGCCGACTCCGCGCTCACTCGGGAGCGTTGAGGTGTGGCGAACTGCCCGTAAAACATGTTGGATGACGGATTGTATCACACATGTGTTCAGTCGACGCTGAAAATATTTCACAAAGCGCAGAATGGTCATCGGTGAGACCAAGAATTTTGTAGGTCCATAAAGGGCCATTTTAATAATGGATTGTTAACCTTCGATACACTCTGAGTGATGTGGGTGAAGCTTGGATCGGGTTGTACCGATGATTTCAGCTACCGACAGAAATCGAATCATCAGTCATTATTGTAAGCAAATCCATCTACAGACTTTAGCAGGGCGGTGACATTTTTGCCGCAAACATTTCTGGAAAGCACGGTCATCTGCATTTCGTGCAGCAGGTAGACTTCCACTTCCACTTAGACTTAGACTTGGACTTCCACGCATTATGTGCAGCAGGTAGACTTCCACTTCCACTTAGACTTAGACTTGGACTTCCACGCATTACGTGCAGCAGGTAGACTTCCACTTAGACGTCCACTTAGACTTAGACTTCCACGCATTATGTGCAGCAGGTAGACTTCCACTTCCACTTAGACTTGGACTTCCACTTAGTACGGTTCCAGTGTTTTCAATGTCTTATTATTACTGTATCATTGATAAACTCGTCTGTTATTTGCCCTTGCAGCGCCCTCTACATGGAGACCCCTCCTTCCAATCCTCGTGTGCATACGTCTTTACCAGCCATGACGCGTCATTTGTAAAGAGATTTATTTCTCGAATCTATTTTAAGGTTCTGTATGGATTTCTAGGGGTGAAAAATCGCTGACTTCAGAGTTACCGTATTATTGGTCTTTAAGGCACTGATGTATATAGTACTGTAGCGCCCCGTTAGCTTCGCGCAGTATAAGTAGACCACCGTAAACTTAGACCTATGGATCCGCGCATGAGCTTACGTGTACTACGGGCCAGGATAACGAAGTAATGCTCTTGCAGTGCGCGAAGCTAACGCGGCAGTACGGTACACATTAATGATACAAAATACATCTGGAGATAATCCATGTTGTGTGCAGTACAGTACAACAGAATGTGACTGCTGTATTGGGTTATTGACGCCTTATCTTCTGAATTTTAAGTCCACACTTGCCCGCGAGTTCCGGCCATAGCAGCCAGGTCTCAAACAAACATCAGCCAGGTCTCTAACAAACATATTCATGAATAAGTAAAATGCGAGTGATGGTCAATCAAAGCAGGTCAAGCTGACGGATCGACCGCTGCGCAGCCATCTAAGAACGCATAAACCTACTTTCACCCGGCCGTTCTACGTGTCTGTTTTTTGCGACCGTGGCCACTCATGAAAACACTTCCTTGCAACATGCTCTTTCACATGGAGACAAACGTTGATATCAAAGAGTGGAAAAAAGTCACTGGCTTCGATCGGCCTCATTTTTCACGCTAACCCTCCGGCCACAGTGTTGTCAGTCTGCGCTGTAGTAGACCAACTCACACGGAGAGATTTCGTTAACGCGGCGCGGACAATGGTCTTTCATCGTGTGTGCCACGCCGACGACGAGCCGATCGATGGTCGGACAGAAAACAGTTTACAAACAATTGATCTTACAGTTCTCGAGAGGTCGTTCGTGAAAAGGTAATAACAAGGGTCAACAGCAATTCGCAATACGGACAGGGAGGGTCGAGTAGAGGAAAGAGGGAAGAACCGGAAGGGCGAACGAAAAGAGGAAAATGAGAAACGACGGTACTTGCTCGTGAAATACTGCGTCGGTGTTAGAGAGCGAATCCAGATGGCCCGCCATCTGATGGCAACACTTGTGTTAATGGGCGATGAAGAAGAGATGGCTCGTTTTGTCCGTGATCTGGAAAACGGGAACAGAAGATTTTCTAATTAAGAAAGTAATTATATTTCTTGTCTTCCCTCGTCGATTCTTTTAGGACCAATTTCGTTGCGCTATCACTTACCCGTTTATTTTCCATAACCGCCGCCACCATAACCACCACCGTTTCCGCCATAACCACCATCACCTCCGTAACCACCACCACCTCCGTAACCACCGCCACCTCCGTAACCACCGCCGCCTTGAATGCCGAATCCGTATCCCTTGTTGTAGCCGAAGCTGCTGGGGTACCAGATCCACCAGGGCACGGGGATGTACCTCCTGTATCCGTAACCGTAACCGCTGGAGTATCCGAAGGGGAAGCTAAAGAGATCACCGATTCCACTGCCGCCACCGCCATAACCGCCGCCGCCACCGCCATAACCGCCACCTCCGCTGCTACCGCCATAACTTCCGCCGTTATTGTTGCTACCTCCATAGCTGGAGCCTCCGCTGTAGCTCGGTGCCTGCGTTGTCGTGTATGAGTAGGACGACGAATCGCCGGCCCATACTGCAAAATGTAGTTCCAGAGTAGATTCACCCATCAAACTAACCTTTTTTTTCAAATTAAACCGCATAAATAGCTGAAATTCTCCAACAATGTTTTTAATTTGCGTTCTGACTCAATCTATCGGTTGACTAAATGATCTTGTATGGGGAAAAATTTAAACCGCTTGGTTGGCTAGAATAAGTAGTCCTTGAAGTCATTGCATCCGGAATTTGTAAACTTCTACCGAGGGATAAAAAGGCTTACCCGTCGATACGGCGATTCCCATCGCTATGCATAGTAATAAAATCCTCATGGTTAGTGGGTTTGCAGCCGATGTGCAAAATCCACTACAAGGATGGAAAAAAAGGTGAGAAGACAAGCACACAAGACAAGTTGTGTAATCAAAACCAGCACCGAGCCTCTTATACCTGACACTGACCAGTGCGATCTTCGCCCAAAGGGGTACTCGGCGATGGTGGTGCCTGCTGCTGAGGCACACACACATACACTCACACAGTAGAGCGATGATCGGAGGCAGACGGAGCCGATAAGCGCTACCTAGTCGTATTATTTATGGTGATTAATTATAAGATGATACATGTGAGTGGGTCAATTACGGCAGAAGACCCGGAAAGCAGCCTTGCCTCTTTTCTTCTTCTAGCATTCTTCTTCATTCTTCTTCATTCTTCGTCGTCGTCGTCGTCGTCGCCGTCGTCGTCGATGTTGGTTTTTCAGCCGGACAACGAACGCGCAGTACATTGGATCCGCGATCCATCTTCTTTGTCTTACCTCTGTCAGTTGCATATACATGGAGATTGGGGGGGATGGGTCCGTCTGAATGGGTGGCCGCGAGCGAGAAAAGACAAGTGAAATATAGGCCTCCGGTTCGCCGGTGGTTCGCCGGTTTGTATGTCCGTTGCATCACATCGACAATGGAACAATGCTGGGTCTTAACAGCGTGTGCTGTTTGCTAATTACTGCACCCAGTTATTATCCGGGCGCTGTTTGCACTAGTAGTGTTCTGTATCTGTTATTATCTCGGCGGGAAGTTAAAGTGTCACTTTAATGTTCGTTTAACCATATTTTATCAAGTATACACATAGGCGTGTGATGTGCTCATCTTCCATCCTACTTATTTTTGGTGAAAAGACCCTTTCTGACATGCTTTATTGTTTCGGGCTAATTTCACGGATACTTTGTTCTACATTGATCCTCTCCTCGTTCGTTTGCGGCATCTCGCGACACGCTGGTCTCGGCACAGCGTTTGACATGGTGCTAGACTACTTGACGCCCTACTAGATACAACATGTTCAGATACTAAGTAGCACAGTCTGTTCGAACCGCGATGAACTCCGACTGGACATTCTCAAACTAATAACGAACGCATATCTCTCTGCACATCCCTTTTGGCGGTCGGTGCTAACACATCTATCATCAGCTTGCTAGTTTGGTATCAGAACGCGACTGAAAAGTAAAAGTGATTGGAAAACTTAATCACGGTTCTGCTCCTGAATCTCTTCATCCCGTGAAAGAAACAACGAAGAATCGTGATTGCAAACAAATTTGTTAACATTTCTAGCTGACAAATATTTTTTTAATACGACCTAGTGATAAACATCGGGTTGATTCTCTAACATCCGTAGCCTCTCGCATTCTCTGTTGTAGATCATGACCTTGGGAAGTCAATGGGAAATTGGACCTTGCCAAGAATTGAGGCGTTGCAGCTATCCAACCAAACGTCGTCTTGAACTTGATTGGTTTGACGCTTCTTGTTTGCCGGCACGTGGGAACAGCAGCGACTTTAAGTGACAGTGCACGCGATATGGACTTCCTCTAAACTCCTCCAAGGAACGGGACACTGATACAAAGTGCTCCGCCGCGCCGGAAACGTCTCCGGAAGATGGATTACCACGCCGTCTTACTAGTTGCGTGCTCCCGCAAGGATCAGTGTGTACTCTACTGCCCCGATTTTAAGGATGGGTTTAGCCCCGCCCACCCTGATAGACTGTACATGACGTCACGGATTCATTTCCGCTCATTAACGGCCCGCCAAAAGCGCAGTGAAATCAGTGAAGACAAGTTGGACCGGGGGTCGGTAATTTACGTGTAGGGCAAAAAGCCCACCCCTAAAATCGTGGCAGTAGAGTACGCAGCATTCCTCGGCTATATTGTGGACTGCACGGAAAATGTGCTAGCAGCCTGTTAGACGTCGTAGTGGCTTCTGTTTATGGCCAGGGTTCTGGGATCCCTCGAAATCCGCCTAAGTTTGTTCTTATATATGTAGTTTATATTTTTATTTATAATATAGTTTAAATTAAAGATATCGAAGCATTTTAATTTTAATAGGAAGTATTTGAATAGGTTTTTCAACCTCGGGAAATTGGCAATTTAGCTACTCGCTTGGAATTTGATGCGCATGCGCATGGGCGTGGTCGTGGTTTAGTGGACAATTAATCGAGTGAATTAAAAATTCTGATATAATATTTAAGCACGCACGTCAGATTTGTTTCATCAGCCCCACGAGAAAGGAGCAATAAGGGAGCTTATGAATTGTGGCGGGGATCCATGTGTATCCGCTTAATTTAAGCGGATCTTTTGATAGGTGCCAAGGCATTAACGTTTTGTTTCCCGTGTCTGATTAGTCGCATAATACAGGCTTTGTTGCCGTGTCTTACGTCTGGCCGTTGAGTTGCACCACTTCTCCCAACAGACGTACGTATTTTCACCCTTCTTCCCGACGGCAGCTTCAACAACTGATATATTGATTGATAGATATCTACGACTGTTTTACAGCTGCCTATAAAGTCTGGAGAGTGAAGATTAATCGCAATTGCGACGATCCCAACCACTTTAGCTGTGTGTGTGTACCCTACTGGGCCTGTCCCAGGGAAACGACAGCCTCGAGATGGACCACAGCTGAAATTTATGAGGCAATTAGGAGGCGCAACTTCGCCCATCGCGCTGATCACCCATCCCTCACTCACATCACCAAACACAACACTTAAATGTTTGTCATTAAAAAAAATGTGAACGCCTGAATCGGCTAGCGGGAATAGAGAGGGGGAGGACAGTTCTATGCAAATACTCTGCTTTTATTGGAACGATTAAACGAGCTCCTTCACCGCGTGCACTGTAATTAGGGAGAGCTGCCGTAGTATCGTGGTGCGCGCGGGGGGGGGAGAGGGAGGGAGGGAAGCGGGGAGACAAATGAAGTGCCCTGTAATTCCACTTCCGTGGGCTTGATGGGTGGACCACAGAAAACACAATTCGCTACCCTATTATGTGACCCAGAGGTTTCCGAGTTTGCCGGCGTACGTTCGTCGCGCATGCAAAACGGGATAGAATGAATTATCAGAGACATTGAATGATGATGGCATAACTGTAAGTGCTTCGAGCTGTGGGTTGAGTACAGCACCAGGGTTGAGTTCAGTACCAGGGGAGAACAGCGTCCTCTCTGCCCATCGGTTGGTGCTGGGTCTTTACCGATTTACCGCACTTTCAGGCCCAACTCATCCAAATGCAGTTAACACGCATCCGTTGATAATTCGTGTATGTGGGAATATCTATTCGTGTTTGTAGACTGATAACGATAATTACTTTGCAACCGAAAACCCGTTTGCGTGTACATCTTGTTGTAAGGTAATTAGTACATGCCTCCCCATTCGCCGCTCACAATCCAACCACCCACTTTTTACAAAGCTTTTATACTAGAGAGTGTAGAACTGCATGAATGAACTGAATGAACTGCATGAACAATTCGCTTATCAACGTCTCACGTCTTACATCAAGAGGTGATCAAATAAACATTTTAAGTTTGTCGTATATTTTGGTCGAAAGGGTGGGAGGAATGTATCCAAAAATAGTTAATTATAGCTTGGCCGCGGATC
>LRSR01004124.1:0-11551 GCA_001579985.1 Hypsibius dujardini
GTTCGCGGATTCGCGGCAGTTCCAACACTTCGTTGCCTGAGCGGAAACGGGCGGAGTGAAGCAAGCAAATTAAAAAGATTTCTTCCTGGTAAATTGCAGGGCAGGTGCATGTATGAATTATGGAGCACCAGATTTTTTTGGTCCATTTAAGGTTTCTATACTTGACTTGTAGGTTAAAGTTGAATTGATTGGGGCTGAATTTTAGCTGAGACATTTCAATTTAGTTTTAAGATGCTTTCGCAGAACTAGACGTTGATTTTAATACTGACATTAACCTAAACTTATATTTATATTTATATTATTCCTATTTATTGATATGTATATTTTATTTACTTTAATTTTGTGTTTTGTTACTTTATTTTGCCACGATTAAAACGGTCGGTTTCTACACCCGGGCAGCGCACTCGATGTGTGTGCTTAGTTAAGTTAAGTTTAGCTTAGCTTACTTGGGGCGATTTTCAGAGACGGATTTCAAAACGCCTCAAATTTTTTTCCTAAATTACTTTAAAACTTCATTAAAAAAGTTCTCGGACATTCGCTGATGAAGTAATATTTTTGAATTATCAGTAATAATAAAGTAATTTAGGAAAAAAATTTGAGGCGTTTTGAAATCCGTCTCTGAAAATCGCCCCAAGTAAGCTAAGCTAAACTTAACTTAAAGTTTTAAAGTTACAAATACACTGGGATATTTCGTTTTGTTTAATTTTCTGAAGTTCGTAAAAAAATTTCTCGGGGATTCGCCAATGAAAACACTTTTTAAATCATCTTTATTATTGTACTAATTTTAAAAAATATTGGAGACGTTTTGAAAACCATCTCTGACAATTGCCCCAAGTTAGTTTAGTTTAGCTGAGCTTAGTTTAGTTTAGTTTAGATTAGATTAGTTTCGCTTAGCTTAACTTAGTTAAGTTTAGTTTGATCTATTTTAATTTATTTTAGCTTAATTTAATTTAGTTTAACTTGATTTAATTAATTAAATTAGATTAATATTAATTTACATCAATCATTTTTATTAGAACATTGCTAATTCAAAATTAACTTTAGCTTAGTTTGTACTTCCAAAACACAATATTTGGCGCATTTGACAAGATATGCTATTTTCAACGTCTAACCCCAGAACCTATTCATTACAAATTTATTTAACAGTCCCGTATATATGATAGTTTTGTTTATATATAAGTATTTCCAGTTCAAGTATAGTACTCTACCTTACCGAATTCATCCAAAAATCCAATTCTTGTTTGGAGCAGCGTGTCAATGACGAAAAAGATCTCCAGCAGATAATTGAGCGCGTACAACCACCCAGGCTGAACGTGCTTGAACCCGGCTTGATAGACGATCAACTTGACCGATATGATGCGCAGGAGTGTCATCCCGTACTTACAGAACCAACGGATGAACTGGTCGTCCGACCGGAAAATCAACTGCGCAAATGTGCGAAACCGTTCCTGCATGGAGATTCTCACTCGGGGGCGATAAGACAAAGACAAGTTCCCACCGACAGGCTTCGGTCGAGCTTCAAATAACCGTCGATTTTCCTGTTCCAGCTCCATCGTCTCCCTCGCCTCCTCCATCAGCCGGTCCCGTACCTCGGGGAAGTGGTCCAGTACAATCTAAAATGGTGCGTTGTGATATTGTTCAATTTGTGTTCAAATCCCATAATTATTAATTGTTATTTTAAAGACACGTATTTTTTTACATTTAATAAAGACGAACGGTATTTTAAATATGAGATGTTGATTGCGGAAACTGGTCGTCAGCGTTTCTTTTTTATTTACTCTCTTTGCGTTACTAAGCTTGTAGCATTGCCGTAGCAAACTGAAATCTTTTTGCTTGCCATTTTTTTCTACAGAAAAAGACGTACCATTTCCGGGGAGCTTTTCAAAAAATATTAAAAGATGTTAACTGCTTCTTTTTTAGCGAAATACTGCCCAAATACAGATTTTCATTTACTTTTATTTTTGTATATACTAAAATAAAGCACTGTTTCTTAAATGGTTGTTAGGAATTTCAATTTTGGAAGAATCCTCTGTTTAGTTTACATAATTTTCTATTTCGTTTCAGAAGTAGCATCCTAAGTGTCCAAAAAATCCAGCAATTGCCAGTTTTTCAGATATTTTGGCGGATTCAGCGAATCTTAATTAAATTCATCACTGCAATTCTTCTCGTCAAAATGCAAAGCTGCTAAAGTAAGAACAAAGGTTGATGCACTCAAAATTAATTTTAATTGGGCTTACAATCCCACAAGATATTCCATCAATTGTAAATTTTCAGTGTATTAAATGCTGTAAATATATTGAAAGATAAACTGAATTACATAAATGAATGCCGTTATTTGGCCAATTTGGCCAAAAACTAACCTCAAACTCCTCCTTCACCAGGTAATACAAATCGCTGTTTTCCCTAGCCCGAAAACTTGTTTCAGCCTTATGATTGGTCAAGAAAGCCACTTCCCCCAGAATTCGTCCGGCTCGAATAACGTTCGGTGAGAAGTCCCCCGTCCGGTACTGTATCTCCACACTCCCACGGTAGAGGAAGAAGAGATCCGCGCCGATATCCCCAATCCGCGTCACATACTCCCCCTCGAGGATGTAGAGGGGTTTGAGGATAGACGCAACCATTTTCTTGAAGCCCAGCGGAGTGCTCTTTAAAATGGGAATCTGTTCGATGACCTTACGGTAAAGTTGCAGGGCCAATTCCCCTGTCAACGAGGGCGGCAGTCCCGCAATCAGGCCTTGTTGGTCGATACCCTGCGTCCGCAGCCAGAGGTACTCGTAATAGCGGATGACACGAGTCTGAAGGGACCGTGGGAGGTGCTCGTGTTGGAGATACTTTTTGATAGCCACTACCCGCTCGAAAAACCGTGAACGCGGAGCATCGCTGTTGGCCTGTTTGTTGATTTAACAAAAAAGAACGATCAGGCAAATTAAAAAGTCAGCCAAATTAAAAGTAGTAATTTCCTATAAGTTTTTCGATTTATTTTGTAACCAATTGTTTGTCTTTAGTTTTGCAAAAAGTGGCCTAATTAAAATACAAGTATATTATGTTCTATATTATAGATGCTATAAAACAGAACGACTGGTCAAGTAGGAAAAAATCAGCCCAGCTAAAAAGCAGTATTTTTATTGGTTTCTCGCTTAATTTGCCCTTCATTGAGCTAAAAGTGGCCGCCTAAAAGACAATAATTATTGTCTAGTTTTTCTTTGAAACGCACAAACCAAATGCAGAGAATAATGAACTAAGACTTTTACTTTTGATTTAGTTTACTAGGAAGAAAATATAATTTTAAATTTTCAAACTCGCCAGTTTTCTGAAGATATATTGGGATAAGGGATAAGATAGTTCAATAAAATCAAACTAATTTGTTGACGCGGTCTGCGCAGCGCAAAAAATTCAGAATATCGCAAGACATTGCCCTATAATTCTGCCGTTTGCCACTGTTTCAAATTGTTAAATCAATTTGATATATTTGGTACCCATAGTAGCAAGTACCTGCTCAAAATAACAAATTTGAGGTGACAAAGTTTCAGGAAATGCATTGCACCGATTTTATTATTGGTTCCTAACTAACTCCACATCTTTCTGAGCGTATTATCATCTGGGTCGTACAGTCTATTTTCTTATCGAAAAACTAGCACATTTGATTCAAATTAAATGTTATTCAATATCTATAAAATATCACATAAATGCATTCGTCAGTGTCATTAGTTAGTTAAAATGGGTCACCCTTACTTGTGCGGCTGAGATAGACGCGATGATGTAGCCGAAGAAAAGGTTTCCCGACACCATAATGAGGAGGAAGAGGAGCTGTTCAGTCTGTGTCAGAGCGTACATATCGCCGAAGCCGACGCTGGTCGTCGTCGTCACCGCCCAATATAAGCTCGCCACAATCTTCTGTCCGCTCGTGTTGCGCTTTAAGATCCCGCCCAGTTTGAGGTAAGTCATTTCGATACAATCGAGGGAATTGTCAATGTCGACATTTCCTTTCTCGTCGATGGGGCCGTAGTCGATGCTCCGCTGCCTGGTGCTTGGAGGCGGCAGGATGGCCCGGCGAGGGCGTGGATGGTAGCTGCGGGAGTTTGAGGACGACTCATCGACCCAATCATCGAACGGCAACGCGGCGGTCTGATACGCGCTTGATTGTGCAGCGTTCGAGTAGTCCACGTCAAGGGAGACTCCTAGATCCGTGAGGGTCTCGTTTGGGAACTGCAAATCTGTGGAAGACGGACCCTTCTGATTGAAAGTCAGTCTTAAAGGTATTTTCTTGACAAGCAGACGTTTCCGTTTGCAAAGCCAGTTATAATTATTCGTTGCAATACTTTAACGTTTTGATAAGCGATTGTTACGACTGTAACAATAACATTGTCTACTCGTGGCCACTTTGACTGGACTGGGCGGGTTTAATTAAGATGTGATGGGTGTTGAAGTAAATGCAAAATAATTTTGGAATGACTACGAGATTTAAGATGGAACAAAAACGTTCATCATGATTCAGAACAGTACTTGCAATTAGGAAGGGTAGAACAGTTTTTTCTTTCCGAGGAACATGAAATATTACTTCGGGTTTCTTTTATACGGTATATTCCTGGAATGCCAACTTTTCTTGCCAAACTCTGAACAAAATAAAGGGAATCTTTTTCGTTTCAAGACAGTGCAAGACTAAGCCTACTTCATCTATACTAGTACACTCAGTCGGTCCTTTTTGGGTAAAGATATTACTTTGACATATAATTTCACACAACACTCCCTCCTCCCCGAACACACACACGTATATTAAGACATTATAAAAATACAGAACTACCCGGCTCCTGATTGAAAATTTAGTGGCTCACTGATTTTTAGTTTTAAAACCCATGTTTCAAAAAGGCGCAGTTCTCGTTGTAGGAGTTCAAGGTGGTGCCACAATCTGTTTTGGAACTGGGAAATTTTTAAAAAATTCAGAACTTCTCGACTCCCATCTTTGGCCGGAGTTGATTGATGAATCTGTTCCAATTTTGAAGCTTATCGAAAGATAATATTAAGCCTGATTATACACAGAAGGCATGAAAGCGACAGGACCGGGGACGGAAGCAAAGACAGATATAGTGACAAAGAAACATAAGACCACACTAAATATATTTAAAAGTCCAACATGGTCTTGCAAAGTCAAAATTTCTGCCTTTTGCGAGCGCAGGGTGCGAAAAATAGCGTGTGTATATACTAAATATATACGGACGATGTGAAAGGACGTCGCCGCAATTATTTAGCTAAAGAAATAAAGCAAAAAGTACAAAACGAAAACTTCACATTGAACGGACAAAGTTATATACTAGTACTGATAATAACAGTGTCTCTTAATCCCATAACAGACAATGGATCTATTGAAATGGATGGTGTCAGAGATTATTTTAGGGTCCTTTAAGGCCCGAACCAGAACTCCCGGAATACTGCTTGAGAGAAGGGGTAAGGGGCAATGTATTTTGCCGAGCTCGCTCATAAAATTCAGCTTTGTTCCTGGCCCTTTTTAGAGCATTTGCGAACGCTGAGGTCTAAAATCCCAATGTTCTCTTGGGATTCAAAATATTTTTAAAACTTGTTTCTTTTCATGGAGCTTAGACCATCTGTGAAGGTTTTTACTGCGAAATTTGAAACCATCGTTGAACTGGTGGTAAGGGACATCGAAAACCGTAAATCTGAAGGTGACTGAGTTTCCGACCAGATACCGGAACATTCACATCGGTTTGAAAATTATCAAGACTAAGGTCAACATTTTTGGGAAAGCGAATTTTGAAAAATCATACCCCTACTCCCTCTAGCCACTTTTTCCAAGTGTCCCAACCCCTATTTCTGAGCTGTAAAGATCCTACAAGAACCCCTGTGCACGGCACCTCCTCTTAGGAGGCTTATATTGAACCCAATCAAACCTTAAATTTAATGAAAGTTTTTCATAATGTTTTGAAATCTCACATGCTTCAAAATGATCAGAAACAATAATCCAAGTTTTGGGTTCAGTTTGAGAAAATGTATTTTGCTCATCTCCCACTCCCTGGCCCTACCATGAGAGGTCTTGGTTCTGAATTTTCAGGGCCCTAAAAAACCCCTTCGCAAGTGCTCGTAAATGTTCTTGATGGAGTAAAAAAATGTGATATTAGAAACAATAGACTTAGAGTTTGTAGACTTACAACATGACTTTGTCTGGTTCAAAGCACACGAAAGCGGCGGGCACTCGATGGTCAACGGCAGGCAGGTAACCAATGTGATGTAGATGACGAAATACGTGCAATACTTGATCAGAAAGAGGGAGGACGTGTCCAGTTTGATGTCCGTCTCCAGGAATCTAAACGCGCGCGTCACACGATAAATCTGGAAGAGCCGATTCATGCTGACGTACATCAGCCAGTGAAGGACCTCTTCGCGACCACGGGTCAGTTTACCCTGGGTCATAAAGTCCCCGGCAATGGGGATGAAGACAAAAATTTCAAAGGGGATGACGCAAAAGCAGTCCAGCCAAAAGTTGCTCTTGAGGTACCGTTTTGCGGTCATGTAGGGATGTGTCACAATGACGTTAATATCTAGAACGAGGAACAAATGTATAAAAAGCTAAACCGAGAATCCTAGGGATGCGATCAAACAATCAAATCAAACCAAACATGCGTCCGTTTAATATGATTTCCGAATTTGATTTATTGATTTTTGTAAACATTAACAATTTCTGAACTTTCATCTTGAAAAAAATTAGATGATTTGGTCCAAAACTGGAGTTTAGGTGAAATAATTGTTCTCAAAGAGATTGTTTAGCAGGAAAGAATAGCATAAAACCAAAGCTATGTTTTCTAGATCTCCTTTTTGTAGGATCACCAAATCAAAATATCCATTTAAATTAAATTGAAAAGAAATCAAATCAGAAGTAAATCAAAGGAAGTGTTTGTTGTTTGATCGCATCCCTATACAGGAATGACTATCGGACTGGCCGCCCCTAGTTACGTATGTCGTGATAAAAAAATTAGGCTATGGATTTCTGAAAGAATGCAAATAAATCACAACCATTGCAAAGTAACAAAAATATGAAGATAATAATAAATATAAAGCGTTAAAGTTTCATGTAAAATAATTCAGGCTCCAAAAGCTTGTGTCATAGTTTGGAAAAATGCATTTTGGTCTTGGCGCCAAAAATAACTTGAAAAGAAATAAAATTGTTGCCAGAATGTTAGACGCGTCAACCCGTCTAACATTCTGGCAGAAATGTCATTTCTTTCACTGTTAAACATGTTAATTAACGTTACCTTGTTATATTTTATTTTATATATTTCACTTTATCGGTAGTAACTGTAAATTAATATGCATTTTAGTATAAATGACGGCATTGACTCGTACCATTTGCGTATTGGATGTGGAACTTGAGGTAGATATCATAGACGGCGTAAGCATCAAACAGATATAGCAGTCCAAAGTACTCCCACGCGTCGACCTGAAAGGCGATCTGCACTAGTCTAAGGATGAATTGGAGGATAGAGGCGACCAGACGAGCGGTCTCCCAGTACTTGAGGAAGTCACTGTTCATCGGAATAGTTTCTGTCTTGAGAGCCTTGTAGAAGAACCTCCCGATACGGGACACCTCAACCACATTGAGATCTTCGCGGAATCGAAGCTTCCGCTTTTCAATCACCGACATCCGGTTGGGCGAAGCCTGTGATGGAATTGTTCAAAAATATTTAAATATATCTTAAATTGTCAGACAACTTACTGCAGGGCTTCGTCAAACTATTGTTCATCAACATTTATCTTGTTAATTGCATGTAATTCTGATTGACGTTTTCCCGACACTTTTACTTTTTACTTTTTGTTTACGACTGTTTATTTTAAAAATTAAACCTCAATATCCTTAATGTTTTACATAAAAGTACATAACTAAAATAATACCTATTTTAAAAATGAACTTTAAAAAGGGCACAAAACAATACATAACTGAATTTTAAACCTAATTTTGAAGTTAATCAACTTAAATGCCATATCATTTCATATTGAATCAAAATCTTGATTCTCAAATATGTTTGAAAAAATCAGTTTGTGATAAAGTGTTCGGTCCCTAATAATTTATTGCACATTTATAACAAAAACATGGCTTACTGCTTATTTCTATTCATTTTAAAATTTGAATTGCAAATTGCTCATCATTTTACTTAAAAGTGCAGAACTAAAATACTGTTTATTTTAAAATGAAGTCTGCAGTGTCTATTAAGTTTTTGCGTATTTTTCACAAAAATGCAAAGGTGGTTCCTTTAAAGGAGCACAATATAGTCAGTACTTAATATTTAAATTGCAAATTGCTTATATTTTATTAAACATTTAAGACAAAACTACCGTTTCTTTTAAACTTGATTTGTTAATTTCAATTATTTTAAGAGAAAAATATTGTATACACTTGAATTTCAAATCAAATAATGAGTTAGAGAACTCAACTGGCGTAGCATTTTATTGTGAATGAAAATTGATATTCTCAAACAAATTTGACTAAAATGAGTGTCTGTACTTTTGCTGATGAAGTGTACGGTTCCTATTATTTTTGTGCATATTTCTGACAGAAATTGAGGCACGATTTTTAAATGAGCACTGGCCTTTTTCCTCCGCGGAATATACGGCTTGGCGTTCCGCGCGGCATTCAGCAGGTCCTCGTAGTACTTGCGTTCCTCGGAGATGTGCCCGATCTGCGTGGAGAGCCACTCGATGTGGATGGCAACCTGATCGAAGTCCGCCCGCGGCAGCGTCAGCACTTCGCAGTGGGTGACGGTCTTGATGCTGAGGACCTCATTGCGGTTGAAGAGGAACCCAATCTCACCGAAATACATACCCGGATGGAGGACTGCGACGAGGGTGGACGCCGGTTCCGGCTGATACACGTGACAGAATCCCCGGCGGATGACAAACAGCTCTGGGATGAGGTCTCCAATTTGGATGATGTACTCGTTTGGCGGGAAAACGTATCGGCGCACTGCCGGCGCGAGACGCTTTAAAATGTGCTCTTCAATGTTCTTAAAGATGGGAACGCCGGCTACCAGGTGCACCAAGTCGTCCACCTGTGTCCATGGAATACATTTTTTGAATTGGAATTAAATTAAAAATCTGCCCGGGACACCAAAATCTTATTTTACAGTAATTCAAAATTATTTGCTTCGAAATATAAATTAAAGACTAAACATCAGCGCGTGACGAGCCATCTTATCAAACTAAATTAGAAATGAAGTCTGATAGGAAAGACATTTGGATATATATTTAGCAAAGTCAATGGGTTATGTCAATGAATTATCAAAATCCTCTTTGTGCGCAATTCAGATTATTTAAAATATATTTGAAGAACCCTGGAAGCACTGTAGATGTGTGACGTGTATTTAGAAATGTACCTGAATTTCCTCCATGAGATGTTCCGGCATGTCTGCAGTCATTCGTCTCACGTTGGGAATCTCCTCCCCGCGATTGGTGGTCCATAACAGGGAAACCGACTCTATCGCCCGCTGCTGCACATCTTCCGGGAGATTGTTGTATTGCATGTAGTTAATCAGCCCGAAAAGACGGCTTTGAAACTGCACCCTGGGAGAGTCGAGATTGGCTATGGTAGCTGTCAATACCGCGGCGCAGTATCCATACGTTAGAACTCCAACTAGCATCACCTAAAATAACTATCCTTTAGGAGTAATAATGTTATCACTCTGATGCAATTTTTTTTTCTAAATCTCTCTAAATCCTTGCGACATTGTTTTTGTTTATGAAGAATATAAAGATTCGAAAATATATTATGAAAGATATCTAACGGTGTTAACATTTATTACAGTAGAAGGTAAAACTTTTAAGTTGACGCACGAGCAAAATCACTTTATTTTGCCTGCTGTTTCACGATTTGCCAATAGAGTTGAAACTTTGAAAACGTCCAAAAAAAACCTGGTAACGAGATGTTACCCAATTTGAAGTAGGAATGGGGTTATAGACTAAATTTGGAGGAGACATTGCAATTGGGTTTCGAGGAGACTGGACTTTATCCCTTCAACGAGTAAGTCATCCAAAAAACTGTGCAAATGGCGTCCAGGCCTATCTTACGGCTGGTCGTCTTCAACCGAAATCCCGCTGTCGACGAAAGCAAATTATCCGAGGTTCGCTTGGTCGCCTTGGTATGCCACAAGCAGACATCGACGCAACAATTTGCGGTGTTTACCGGAAGCTGAATGGGCATTCGGATGTATACGAGATTGCGCAGAACATGAATAAGAGACTGAATCAAACGTTGCCGGAAAAAAAGAGGAGGCTGAAAGATGTTCGACTGGACACAGACGCACGGAAAATCTGAAGCGAATCCAATTTTCGATTGGATTGGTGGAGCGACTGAATAAGGCAGCAGCTGCAGCGAAAAAAAAATTCGAAAGAGCGAAAAACAAAAAGTCAGGGCCAATAAAAAAAGGTTAGAAACTAGCTAAAAGCCGTTCAAAATGTGGAAAAAGAAACAACTAACAAATGAGCGTTTTCTGTGTTGCTTGGTTGTTTTCTTTTTCCTGCTTTTGGGGAGAATGAGGTTTTCGTTGTACAGGCTTTTTTTACGTACGTGAAAGTTGCAACATGTGCGCCCCCTGTTTCCCTCGTTGCATCAACTTAAAAGTGACTTTTGTCAGTGCGTCAACTTGAAAGTTTTACCCCGTACAGTACAACATTGCAGCCCTTTATTTACATTTTATTTAAAATCAGCCCTTTTGAAACCCATAAATTGATAATATAAATTTTGTCATCGAAAAAAAATGAAATTACTCAATACATTTAGTTCTCTTACGTCATATTTGCGCCCCCTATTAATATAATCCTCTCAGTATTTACTTTTCCAAACATACTCTTGCATGTTTTCTAAATACATATTACATATTACGACGTAATGTATATATATTATATTTATGTTAATGCATATTATATAAAATTACGATATTATTATCATTGTTACAAAAAGACGTTCATGTACATACCATATATTAGGAATACAGCAATTTACATACATCGTCAAACAAATTATTATTTCTTAAATAACCACAATACGTATATTCATGCATAAATCCGTACCATATTTGCGACCAGCTGCTCGATAATATGATGCGGGTAAAGGTCGCCGTACCCGACCGTGGTCATGAGAGTGACGGCGTAGTAGACCGAGGAAGTGTAGCGATAACTCATTGTCCCATTGGCGTTGTCGGGGTAGAGCGGGTCCAGGCCTATCCGAATCCACGGCATGGGCCGCGCCCCTGACCAGCTGTACATGGTGCTGTCGTCACACGTCTCCGGGTCGCAGGCTGTTAGGTAGACGGCCACCGCACACAGCTGCGTCAGCATGCAGATGTAAAGGCCGAATTTGAGCACTCGCACCCGGGATATGGGGTTGCTCAGATCCGAGCCGAGGTACTCGAAGAATTCCGGTAGGGTCAGTACGCGAAGTGCGCGGTTAACTTTGAGGTAACCCAGCAAGTTCAGCACCTTTGAGAAGACGGACCGTTTTACATAACCTAATCCAATCTGAGTGCCATGAGGAGGACGGGCTTTAAATTTG
>LRSR01004125.1:0-21295 GCA_001579985.1 Hypsibius dujardini
GGGCCCTCTAGTCGTTGATTTTGTCGTTGATTGTACTTTAGTCAGCCTCAGACTGATTGTATGGGCGAGGCGGCACAACCCTTAATTTGTCTTGATTCGTACATTTATGTCGGCGAGCTCATGCACATATGGCACATTTACGTTTTAGTTAACACAGGAGGCCGCATCGATTCGGATTGAGCAGTTGATCAAAATTCTATTGAACAAAATGGGTAATGCGGTTGCAGCCCTCAAGTTCAAGCATTGGACTGTCGGACAGATCCTTGAGTTTTACGAAAAGGCAAGTCTATTACAACTACTTGCAGGTTACTTGTAAACTTTTGATTTTACGTATCGTGAGGCGCAAGACTGCACTTGTTACAAAGTTTTAATTTCTTAAAGCAACAATCGGCCAAAATCTCGTCATCAAACACAAAGAAATAGACTACTCATTTGGAAAGTTTTACTGCATAATTTAGCCTGAATTACAGTTCTAAGTTCTAAGTTCTAACGCAGCGTTCGAACCATTTGTAGACTTGCGCGGTAATCGGAACTCTAGCCGTACAGAAGGAAGTAAAATATGTGTCACCTGAAATGACAAACATCTTTTACTTGCAGTCTGAAATGAACCCGAGCACCCCGGAATACATCCAGCTGATGGAAAAATTTCAGCATAAGAACTATCTTGATCTATAAATCAATAATTGTGCTACTAGCTGCCCGTGGTTTCTTTCTGTTACTAGCTGCCTGTATTTTCTTTCTGCCCTACGGCTGTAATCTACAAGACGTTTATCGTCCTGGTTACGACTTCTTGATCTCTTTGTTCCCATTTAGCAGACTAATTTTTCTCAGTGTGGCTATACCTCCTGGCGGCGTCCAGAAAAAGTATCTGCATGTAGTTTTTGTGTTCATGCACCTGGGCTGCGGCCAATGAATGGGCTCCATCTCGCATGTTCGGCCTTGTTTTTGCAGAACCGGTCTGCGTGGAAGAGTCAGTAAACCGCAAGCCGTGTCTCAATTCCAGTACTAGTTTCGTCCACAAATGACGCCTGAAAGAAAGGAGCTAGTTGAATTACTCATACTGCCTGTCTACTTGTCTGTCTGTCCGTTTGTCTGTCTGTCTGCTTGTCTGTACGTCCGTCTGCCTGTCTGTCTGTCTGTTTGCCTGTATGACTTGCTACCTTGTCGATTTTAGCATTATGGTGAGCATTCCAGATGAACTCAACCACAACCTTTATCTTGACGATTACTAATCCTCCAGCCAATATATGAAATGCTCCTCCCACAAGTGTACTGTCTGAAAGTTTCCAAACAGAAACACACTCGCTATTAATTTCGTCAAGTACCTCGGAGGAAATACAGGTTCACACTTATTGCGGACGGACAAAGTCTAGTTTAGTTTAGACGAAGGCGATTTTAGCATTATGGAGAGCATTCCAGATAAACTAAACCACAACCATCATCATGGCAATCACAATCCGCCGGTCAATGTGAGAAATGCTCCTACAAGTGTACTGTCCGAAAGTTTCCAGACAGTTGGTTGTTGGTTGTCTGTTTTTAAAACAAGGCCGCTCTCTGATCGTGTTGTGGGTGAGTCGGCGGCGACCGATCAAACTCTTTTGACATGACTGTGTTTTGTCAATCGAAGCAGGTGTTGACAATTTATGGGATGTGCGTTGTGGATGATACGAGGGGCGATGTGCTCACCGGCGGAGACCAACATTTACAACGTACTTTAGACCTACTACTTTCAGTTTGTCGACCTGCCTGTCTGTTTGTCTGACTATTTGTCTGTCCGCTGATTACCCTCGTTTGCTCGGTACGGTCGCCATTTATATTTCCCCTTTCAATATATCAATTTTCTCTGATCCGGCCTTCATCCGCACAGGTTCTGCTGACTTGGGGGTGTGTCTCCACTTTTCGTCTAGCAGTCTGGACTTGCCTATGAAGCTGGTGGACATGCTCGGATGCGGAGTCCCTGTCTGCGCCGTTAAATATGACTGGTAATTTCTCCGTGATCTCCAGCGATCCTGTTTATTGTTAATTTTTCTGTTTCTCCTCGCGTACAGCATCGAAGAATTGGTCCAGCCGAACTCGAACGGACTGCTTTTTACCACATCGGACGAGCTGTCAGCAGTTCCTGACACTTCTAGCTGGCTTCCCGAATACGAAAAGCAACCTTCTCGGCAGACTGAAGGCCGAAGTGCAAGCCTTTCGACAGACATCACGGCACAGCAACTGGACGAATGTCGCTAAGCCGGTGCCTACCGCCGCCGTGGAGCTGCGGAAGCGGAGTGTTGTGCCGAGCCGGCAGCGACTGGCGTATGCCTTACCGGGCTTGGTGCTCCTTATCGTACCCTTGTTTTATCCTTTCAACTACTCGATTCAATTTTTGAACGTTCAGAACACATCAGCTTTCGCATTTCGTCAGAGAGAAAGTCAATGAGGTAGGCGGGCAGGCATGCAGGCACAGATGGGCAGACAGACAGACAGATTGACAAACAGACGAACGGATATGGAACAGACAGCGAGATATGCATTAATTTTTGTACGAAGTGTTATATGGTCTCGGATTGCATAAAATCAGATCAGTCCTCTTCCTTGCGTTCTTCCAGGCGATTTTCTAAATGGCTGTATCTGTATCTGTCTGTCTGTCTGTCTATAGTCTCTCTTTGCATTGAGAACTTGCTATCAGCATATCCTCTGTCTGTCTGCATGTCTATCTGTTTGTTTGTTTGTCTGTTTATCGTCTGTCCGTCTGTCTATCTGTCTATAGTCTCTTTCTGATTATCTGGCTACCACAATGTATGTCTGTCTGTCTGCCTGTGCATATCTCTGTCTATCTACCTGTCTGTCTGTTAAACCCAACAATGTATGCGTGGCTCCTTCCTGTTAAGTTTATTGCTTGTAATTTAGTGTTATTTATTTAGTGCTTGTAGCGCGTAAACAAAAACTGAAAAGGCCCTCACTGCCGCACCTGTGCCACAGCAGACGTCCAACAGTATGGTATCAAGCGTGGGTTGGGTCAGCTCCGCAATCTTAAGATACAGCTACTCCGCGGCGTCGGGATTTATTTGGAAAAAGGCGCGCAAGACCCATGCTACTTCCGAATCGGCCATCTAGAGATTCAGTTATCGGATAGGGATCGTCGAGTTTCGTCCCTAATAACAAGTGGAAAAAGCAAGTAAATTAGTGCTTTTTAAATAACGTGATTGATTTTTCACAACACATCATATTTAAATCCTCAGGTAAAGTTTATTTAAATATTAAACTTATTGTGCGTGAAAGGAAAACCTAATTTTAATCTTAACTATATAGAATAAATTTTTTAATTAAATATCTTAATATCTAAAGTAAATGGGATGACTTTAGGTAAACATATGCCTTTAAATATAAATTCTTTGTTTTGTAACATCGAATAAAATAAAAATGTCGATAAAAAATTCACAACCGCTTTCTGAAACATTTTAGATTTACAACGTAATCAAATGTAAAATAAAACTACAGATGATGACGAAAGAACACATTGAATGGATTTAAATCGATCGGTGACGCGTCACTTACAAGATCACTCGGTAAAACGCTTCTTGGGAGATACGATGTAGCGCTCGTCACACCCGCAGATGTTTCAAGAAACCACAGAAGAAGAAGAAGAAGAGACCACAGGTAATTCTGAGCGGTCGTTCCACGAGGATGTCTTGTACTTCGTGGCAAGATGGTGTTCAAGGGACCTGCGTTTATTTCTTTGAGGTCTCGTTCCCTGTCCAAACTCGGTTCGAATATCCGCATTCTGAGGCCAAATCCTCCCACAAATCTGAAAAGCAGAATCTATGATTGGAGCTTTACACATTTCGACCAGTCGGAGCGAGTATATACAGCTCAATCGAAACTTATATTTTCGAAATTTTATCCTATTCTCCGGTGAAACGGGAAGATCTCACCTCGTTACCCCCGCGAGTTTATAAATATGACTTCATTTGACTCAAACACGCCATTGCTGATCTTGGTGAGGCGACGAGGTGGTGATAGACCACGGCTGAAAACAAAAATACTAAAAATGGCCAACTGTTAAAAAAATCTGGAGCTTTACAGTTCTACATTGCTTACAGTATGTCCGCGCAGACCGAACAGACTAATGAACCAATTATGCAGTTGGCAACTGCAGGCAGTTTCACGCCACAGTCAAAACCCTTTGCGTTGCGGGGACGATCTTTCAATCGCCGGACAATTTCTGCAACGCTCCGAGCGGATGACGGCAGTTCCTTTATATCCAAGTGTTATCCTGAAAACAAGCGGGAATAAACGTTGACAAGTGCATGGGCGTTCTAGCAGCTCTCCAGGCAGACATGTGTCAGTTTCCCTCAATTGCGGCTTACTTGAGTAAAACCTATTTTCCGGACGAACGCGTAAAGCAGTGGGCTCTTTCATTCCGCGTGGGTGCATTAATGTCTACAAGTGGATTTATTGAAAGCCTCCACAGGTAAGAGAGCCCCAGACATACGTTAGGTAGACCTGCAGGTCAGCGGAGGCAGTTTTAAATACTTACCAATTGATAGGCCATTAGGAATGACACTCGAATCGCTTATAGAAGTGGAATTAGAAATGCTAATAGAAGTGTCGTTCGCTCTTTCAAAAGACAGACAGACAGACAGACAGACAGACAGACAGACAGACAGATATTTTATCTAAGACCCAAATTGCACTCTTTATCAGTCATAGATTTACTTTTTGATGAGCCAGTAGAAGTGGCGACGGGTGTGCCAGTAGAAGTACTTGTCTGACATTACCAGATCGATTAAAAGTTCTTAAGTAAAAGTCTTTTATGATTGACTGATGGAAGCTATACTACGACTGAAGATTTTGCAAAAGTTTGGCATTATAATCTTTATCATCTTTAGCCAAGAGGAGCAAATCGCTTGGACGAGTTTTTTTAGAAGCTTTTGGAGTACTTGGACCACGAACAGATGAGTCGCTTCGTTGCCGCAGAGAAACTGAAGCCATCATTCCGGGTGCAAAATTTTTTAAAACGGCATCCTCCGGATGGTGTTATTGACGGATATCATTTCTGGCGGCAGTCCGCCGCTCTTGGCTTTGCGCGAAATTGAGCGATGATTGCTCTTCATATGCGCTGCGACTGAGGAGTTGCCCGGTCCAAAACTGCAAAATGGTTTGCAGGAAATGTGTACACGTTTGTGCACAGAGTCGAATGCTCTTGCCCTCATGCTTTAGGAGGATTTCGTTTCTGCAAACATGCTCATCTGTTTTGCGAGGAACTAAACAGACCTGAAAACCAGTGTTTTCTTCGAGAACTTGATTTAAGGGTATTAACATATTTTTTGTACTGTGATTAACCATATATTTATTCATTAATTGTTTAAATTATAAAACAAGGATATTGTTTTTAAATTATTAATTCTATAATAGCATACATTTTCAGAATTTAAATGATTCGGATTCCAACCCTGGCATAATTTGGAGTGGCCGTGATTCTCCTTCTTATAATGGCAGCCTAACAAATACAAGTGCTAGTACTAGTACTAGAATGCGTTATTACCACTCCTAAATACTTGAAGACATGATTTTTAACTTGCTGTTTTCAGGCCTTTCTTTTGTCGAGGTTGAGACTGAGTTTGTTTACTACTTTCCTGTATCACCTGACTGGCGATCTGATTTCGACAGAGACCTCATGAAGATGTCTGGTTTGATGGAGGAGCTGAAAAGATCACCCACGGTTGCCACTGCCCAACGGTTGCGTGACCTATTAGCATACGATTCGACTGATCTGACATCTGTTACGCTCATTCCATCTTCTACTCATCGCAGCAGTCGGACCCGTTTCTCCAAACAAGTTCGCCTGCGCACGAATAAGCCGAAGTGAAGCTCAAGTTGATGCTGCGTTCTGTTTGCAAGTTTTTCATGCCTTATTATCGACTTTCCATGCGCAGTGACATTTCGAGTTGCATTTCTAATGATATTTCTAGCAGTATACTAACTGATAATTCTAGCCGGTTGTCTAGTGGGACTTCTTGCAGCATTTTACAGATTACTTAAGTTTTCCCTTCTTTGCAAATCCTATCGTTTCAAACTGAATGATTCCTGAAATTTGGTTTTATTTCAGACATTTCACAGCAAGTACAATCAATCTACTTTAAGTTCGAAAGATTTTAGTCAGCGGCTGGAGTGTATATCGAACAAACAATTCGCGACCAGCATTATTTGCAAGTCTTAGTGAAACTATTGCAATTCGATTATTCCAACAATCCAATGGAGTGCTGTATGTGTAATTCATGAAAAGAAAGAGCTAAAATTTACATGTAAAATCTATTAAAATCCTGAGTCAAGTGCAATACCAATAATAGCAAAAGATTAGCGGCACTTCTACTGGCGTAACTGATGGTACTACTACCGGTACCCCTAATGGCATTTCCACCACCAGTTCTATTGTTCGGAACAAACCCGCTTTACTTACACTCTGGCGTAATCTTTCTTATTTGTTTGGGTACATTTAGACCTAGCGCACTCTCTACTAGCAGTAAGCCATAAATCATTCGCTACATTTGGATCTTCCTCTTCTTCAGCAGAAAACTGTCAGATCTGTTTGTAATATCCCTCCAACGTGAGCTTTAGCGGCTCAAGTAGTTCATCGACGGCCTGCGGTAACAAGGCTGAGTAAAACGTAAAGGAACACACATTTTTTCAAATCACTTTGCACAACTCGTCAATCAATCGAATCACACTGCATCAAACCATAATGCGACTGCAGCACATATTCCTTAGATCAATCAATCAATGCAACATTCAATCAAGAAAAAACTGATTCTCATGCTAGACAACATCTACAATATCCTACTTCAATTCCGGCAACATTTAACTTTCCAGTAATAACATCTAATTCACACAAATGCGCATTGTTTAAATTGTAATTGTTTATAATTTTGGCATCAAAGAAAATTTCAACCGGCTGCGAGACGTCTTCCACCTCCATCCGAACTTCCGCCGCGTCAACCGGCTCCGGAGATTTGGGCTGGGAGTTTTGCGCAGGCATATCCCCACATTTTGGCTTTTTGCACGAGTATTCATTTTTAAATTCGAGCAGTCGCTAAAACACGACAACAAAGAAATTTCTGGCCAAACGTTTATTTGGAATTCCAGCTTTCCAGAGTGGAATAACGTGAATAAAACGACGAGGTTGGCCAAAGTTGGTCACTCGAAATTAGTCCTACACGTGTTTTAAATGCACGGAGCGAAACTGCAAAGCGCTACGAAGAGGAGGACAGGTTTATTACAAAATTGCACGTTGTCCTATAACACGGGATAGGGTCTGATCCTACTGCGCAAATGAATTGCGAATTCTTCCCATAAAGAACGCGTCTTATTATATACCCTCTTTGTAGGCACGCACTAAAACATGTGCTGTGCTGGTGTGCTGTGCTGGTGTGCTGTGCTGGTGTGCTGTGGTCGGCGCGTACTAAAACATGTGCTGTGTGCTTGTGCTGGTTGTACAGCAGAGTTCACCCATTTTTTCTATCGGGCTCCCATTGGACCCATTTTTTCCCATTTCCCGATAATGGGAATGGATTTATCGGGATGGAATGGGAATGGATGGGAATTTTTGGAAATGGGTGGAAATGGTCATTTACGATTTTTTGGGGGTGTATAACAAACGTGTCAGTATGGCAGTGGCACTATGGCAGTTAGGGTTGTTAATTCCTACGGCTGAGCCTCAATAGGAGCGGAATAGGATCGGAATAGGAGCGGAGCGGAGCGGAATAGGAGCGGAGCATGTAGGAATTTGTAGGAGCAGAAAATGCGACTATTTCTAGGTTGACTACTATGAAAGATCTATTATAGTAATAGTACTAGTATTAGCAACAGAAAATTGAACGTGGTATAATCTACTGAGCAAGAGAATTGGCGAAAAGTTCAGCCACCGTATACTTGTACCGTACGAGGTAAAACTTTTAATTCAGCTAACGGTAAAAAACTCTTTTAATTCGGCTAGCTTTTTGCGTTCCAAGCTATTTCAGTGTCAGTAACTTGGCACAGACGTTGAAACTTTGATAAAGTCAAAGAAAATTTTGCCAACAAGAGGAAATTGAGAGAGAGGCACGAATACTTTTGTAGAGTTCAGACGACTGTTCTGAAAAAACAAGGACAATTTTTGCTGTAAAAGAGACGGGATTGAGGCGGTAGAGGCGCCACTCGTAAGTTCAGTTCAGGCATACCAGTACACTTACTGTACCGTGCGACACTTGCGCCCCCTGCTTCCCCCACTTAGCCGAATTAAAAGCAATTTCGACGTTAGCCGAATTAAAAGTTTTACCTCGTACTGTACACTGTACACTGTACAGTACACAGTGCCTGAAACGCATAGCTTGTCTACGTCTAAGTGTAAGTCCACAAAACCAGCCAAGATCAACTTTTAATGATCACTCATTGTTTTAGGCGTTCGAACGCTTTCATTTAGGCCGTATGTTCCTATTTGCTCCCGTGTGTTCCTCTTTGCTCCTACGTGCTCCTACGTGCTCCTATTTGCTCCTACGTGCTCCTATTGCTCCTACATGCTCCTACTGCTCCTTGCTCCGATCCTACTAGGGTCCGTAGGAGCACAGATTTAGTGCTCCGCTCCGCTCCTATAGGAGCAAGGAGCAGAATAGGATTAACAACCCTAATGGCAGTGGCACTATGGCAATGGCACTATGGCAGTGGTAGTGGTACTACCGCGTGGAAACTTACTTTTGAGGCTGCTGTACCGACGCGATTCTAAGGCGTAACGCAAACCGCGTTTTCCATATATGTGGCCCGAGGTATGCGTACAAAACCACCTACCCACTGAAATGCGCCTTAGTCTTCAATCAAACAACTTACCAACGAATCACATGCTTAGTGATCTTCACAAATTTTCAATCAAGAGATCAATCAACCGAAAGTATTACTATTACTATAATACACACGTGGCTGTAACCGTGCGCTGACGAATTAAGCCATTACACTCGTTCGACGCATGGCTGTTGTGCAGCCCCCGAGTTGAAGTGCTTAATTCGGTCAGCGCACGGTTACAGCCACGTGTGTAGATCTTTCATAGTAGTCAACCTAGAAATAGTCGCATTTTCTGCTCCTATAAATTCCTACATGCTCCGCTCCTATTCCGCTCCTATTGGGGCTCAGCCGTAGGAATTAACAACCCTAGAATTAACAACCCTAATGTGAAGTCACATCCCACTCAAGACATTGGGCGCTTTCCCTCCTGGAATGACAAGCACAGCACATGTTTTAGTACGTGCCCAGCACACCCGCACAGCACACCCGCACAGTACACGCGCACAGTACACCCGCACAGCACACGCGCACAGTACACCAGCACAGCACACCAGCACAGCACATGTTTTAGTACGTGCCCTCTTTGTATGGCGCCGTACCCATCGTCGCTTACTTCGTAATCTTCTTCAAAGCCTGAATTCGCAGCATTTGGAGGAGAAATATTCATCGGAATAGTTGGACTTTTACGCAGAAAATCACTGGCACTTGACGTGAGTGAAGTAT
The DNA here is from genome assembly GCA_001579985.1 of Hypsibius dujardini. Taxonomy (NCBI): domain Eukaryota; kingdom Metazoa; phylum Tardigrada; class Eutardigrada; order Parachela; family Hypsibiidae; genus Hypsibius; species Hypsibius dujardini. The sequence goes on from LRSR01004125.1 coordinate 9,523, forward strand.
AATTTCGGGAACGTTTCTCTGAATTCTCAGTTCTCTGAGGAAAGCGAGACACAGCCTGCCTGCTTTGCCGTGCGATTAGCGCTGGTCAAGTTCAAAATCAACACCATTTTTGTTTCGGTCTACGTAACGCATTTTATTGCACGTAAAGACAGAAATCAACTTTTTATGTTGCAAGTTTTTTTGTTGCCTTCTTGTGCTGGTCTCCCACATGCTTCCCCTCCTTGGAACAGGTGGACATTGCGGAAGAGCAACGTGCTGTGGACATCTTCTTGAACCATTTCAAGAGCAACTTCCATTTCAACGGTGAAATTGAAAAAGAAATTCAGGGCAGTGTATTGTTCCTATCATTAGTCGCTGTGTGGCATCCTGGCCAGCACATATTCTTAGCTAATGAAATGGAGTTGAAAGAGAAAGAAACAGTCCAAGGCATCGCCATGAGTTTATTCGCGCGATTGATTGATTGGCTTGATAGTTTCAAGTAGTATTGCTATCGTTTGATTGTTTGATCGGCTCGACAGTTTCATGCGATGTTGTTGTATTGCTTGATTGATTGATCGGCTTAATAGTTTCAAATAGTATTGCTATATAGCTCGACTGATTGATCGGCTTGATAGTTTCAAGTGGTGTTGCTGTACAATACGGCTTGATAATTTCATGCAATGTTGCTGTATCGCTTGCCTGATTAATTTGCTTGAACGTTTCAAGTAGTGTTGCCAAATAGCTTGATTGATTGATCGGCTTGATACGGCTCGAGAGTTTCATGCGACGTTATATAGCTTGATTGGCTTGATAGTTTCAAGCAGTGTTTTACCGCTTGTTCGCTTCACAATTTTGAGCAGTTTTGTTGTATTGCTTGGTTGCAGCGGTTTACTTTGCTGCAGACGTGGAGATGTCGGGCGAGAAGCGGGCCGACGATTTCGAGTCGCCGTCCTCAGTGCCGGCGAAGGGGAAGTTCTTCAAGAAAACCACATCTGTCAAGTACTTCATCCAGACCAGCGTGCAGAGCGACTACTACAAAGATTCGGATCTGGTGTTCAGAGGCAAACCCGTAAGTAACTGTACGCCCTAATCTTTATCTTTAAATATGTGTGCCGATTGATTTTAATGTCGGAGTGGCTATTACCTCCCCACCTTCTGCTTTTTTCATGTTAAAAGCCAATGTTTTAATATGAAGAGGATCACGATAGTTGTTTTTGTCGTTTAGATGGAGTCTCTAAAAGAGACTGATGCGATTCCGGCCACGGTGACTGTGGAAATTTTGCCGTGCTTCGACGAAGGCTTCCTGAATGCGGAGAAAGTGGCCACCTTCGGGGAGTTGGAAATTTGCGATGGAGAGTCAGCATTTACTGTAACGACCAGCAAGCGGCCCGCTGTCAGGGAACCTAGCGTTACAGGTAGGATATCGTCCCACTACGTCTAGCAGAGCTTCTACATGCTTTTACACTTTTTCGGGGTAGAAATTACACTAATCATGCCGTAGGAAGCGATGATGACCCCCCGGTTGGACAGAAGCGCGTCACTCAAACAACCTTCCTCAGCGATGACGAAGAAGACGGCACCCCACTCGACAAAACCTCCAAGCGGGACCAGAATGGCCGCGACAAGTCGAGAGAGAACTCCAGTATGGCGAATGCACAAACAGACAGACAAACAGACAGACTGACCGGTAGACATATAACGAGTCAGGTAGTAAGACGGACAAGTCGGCAAATAAGTTTAAGTTTAGTTTTTCCTCCTTAATCATTTTTGCAGACAAGAGACTTGGATTATAATATTGTAATTTCTGTATTTCTTTTGCTTGTTTTTAGGTGACCAAGACGGTGACGGCGAACACTGCCACATCATTCTCCACAAAGATAATCCGGTGAAAAGGATGAAAAAGGTACTCATTCCGGCATAGGTATACTCGAACGGAGTGACTATTTCAGCCCCCCCCCCTTTGAGGCCCAATAGTTCCCCGGGTATTTTGCCACTCCCGTCTGTTATTTTGTCTATCCGCTTGTTGGCTGTCCATCCGTTGCCTCTTTGTTGTTCGTCTGGATTGGTTGGTTTGATAGTTTCAAGTAGTGTTGTTGTATAGCTTGATTGCTTGGTTTGATAGTTCCAACTAGTGTGTTTTATCGCTTGGTTGACTTGTTAGTTTCAAGTAGTGTTGTTTAGTTTGATTGACTGGATAGTTTTTAGTGATGTTGTAGTATAGCTTAATTGATTGATTGACTTGTTAGTTTCTTACAGTGTCGTTTTGATTGATTCCTAGTTTGGCGTGATAATGGCGCCGTGTTCAGGGGTAAATTAGCAAGGGTTCTATTAGGCCCGAGGGTCTGGTGAAATAGCTTCAGCCATGTCCAAACGTTTGTTTTTACCGCTTTGCTCTTTCGTTGGAAGTGCGAACGTCTGTTATCGTTGCCTGAGTGAGGGAATGGGCCACCCAGGAATCACAACTTCCGTACAGGTTTTGGCTATCACCAAGGCCTATAGAGGGCGCTGCGACAGAGCGCCCCCTGCCAGCAGGTGGCCCATTCCAGTGCGCTTCATTCATAACGTATGGCCGATAAACAGCTGTCTGAAGATCTAATTGTCTGTACACCTGTCTGTCGGTCTACTTATCTGTCTGACTGCCTTTTTTTCTGTCAGTCTAATTGTATGTTTCTGTCTGCCTGCTTTATTTGTCAAACTGTCAGTTGTATGCAGTGGCGCGTTGAGGTCTCAAAACCTTGCAGGGCAAACCTGCCCCTCTAGCGGTTTAGGCTACAATTCCCAGTCCTTTCCCTTGACTAAGGGGCTTCTCCCAATCTCATTGCTGACGTTTAATTCAGGAAAATGTCGTTTGCGATCGTTTGCTGGAAGATGAGGAAAATGTGGAGGCAGATAGTTCCTCGTCAGTTGAGTTAAGAATTCAGACAGGAAGTAGCGTCTATCATGTCCGCGCTCGCAAAACGAACACGGTGGCGCACTCGAAGCAGTTATTGGACAGCAAGTTCGGCCTTGCGCCGGAAGATTTCCGCATTTCTACACTTTCCACTCACCATGATGAGGAGCGCACTATTCGTTCCTATGGGCTCAATAGGCATTCTACACTCAGCATATCGGGTCGGTTGCGGGACGGAATGTTTGGAGCGATGCCGCAGATTAATCATTTCCAATACCTGGTGCCCAACGCGGAGAACTACCGTTTATTCCAGCAAAACTGGGACGATGCTGCACCGTATCTAAGTCCCGAGAATTTCATTAAAGTCGTTATGGTATGTTCGAACAACTATGCGACGCAAAATCATAACTAGTGGCTCGCCGGAATAATGGTCAGTATTTACCATAACGTTTAAATTTTCCAGGGTTTCGTTAGCGAAGATGGAGCCTTCCCAATCAATAAACAACTTACCGTGAACCGAAGGTTTTATCGTTTGATTGAACTGGCCTTTAAGGTTGTCGAAAAACTAGCCATTCCTCAAAATCAGAAGGAGTACTACCGGACGTACCTGCGATCGATAGAGACTATTCGGGTGTGTACAAGCAACGACAAGAATGAGCACTGGAGTGTCCGGGGAATTGGCAAAAGAGACGGGGCAGGGGGGGGGGGTTGAAACAATCGAACAATCAACCACCTGACTGGGCATTGGTTGCTTTCTTCCTGCTTTATTCGATTTTCAAACATGCCACCCCCTGCTACGCCCCTTTGTCCATGTCCTGGACCATGGACCCTCCAGTGTACTCAATCTTATTGTGGATTGTATGGGCGAGGCGGCACAACCCTTAATTTGTCTTGATTCGTACATTTATGTCGGCGAGCTCATGCACATATGGCACATTTACGTTTTAGTTAACACTGGAGGCCGCATCGATTCGGATTGAGCAGTTGATCAGAATTCTACTGAACCGAATGGGTAATGCGGTTGCAGCCATCAAGTTCAAGCATTGGGCAGTCGGTCAAATCCTTGAGTTTTACGAGAAGGCAAGTCTATTACGATGGTTAGTCCCAGTCCAATGTGTATGGGTTTTCGCTGCATAATTTAAACTACAGTCAGTCTGAAAATACTAAAATAACTCGATACGAACGCGGTATTCGCACCTTTTGTAAACTTGCGCGGTATTGGGAACTCTCGCCCTACAGTAAGAAGTAAAATGTATGAATGAAAATTTTTTTACTTGCAGGCTGAAATGTTCGGCGCGAACCCGAGAACCCCGGAATATATCCAGCTGAAAGAAAAATTTCAGCATAAGAACTATCTTGCTTTATAAGTCAATAATACTGCTACTAGCTGCCTGTGGTTTCTTTTTGCTACTAGCTGCCTGTGGTTTCTTTCTGTTACTAGCTGCCTGTGGTTTCTTTCTGCCCTACGGCTTTAACCTGTAAGACAGTATCGTCCTGGCTACTTCCTAATTTTTTTCCCATTTCCAACTGTAAGAAATCCAATACAGTACTAGTTACGTCCACAATAATGCTTGCAAGAAAGGCGTCATCCACATGTTACGTAATCAAAAGAGGGTGGGTGGGTGGTCTGGACCCTTGATTACTCACCAGTAAAATAGGCCTCGCCCTCCAGTATAATTTTGATTATCAGGGTAGGTGGGTGGTCGAAAAAGGCCATTTTTTGATTACGTAATATGTGAATGACGCCTCAGGTGGGTGGCCGACAAGGCCACTTTTTGATTATGTAATGTGTGGATGACGCCAAAGGAGCTAGTTGAAAAACTAATGCTGTCTGTATGCCTATTGTCTGTTTGATTGACTACGTGCCTTTTAGTATGCCTGTTTGTCAATCAGGCTGACCGTTCAGTTTACGTCTGAACATCGGGTTGGTCACCAATCGGTCGCCGGTTTATAACGTATGACTTTGGTACCTTGTCGATTTCAGCATTGTGGAGAGCATTCCAGATGAACTCAATCACAACCATTATCATAGCGATCACAAATCCGCCGGTCAATGTGAGAAATGCTCCCCCAACTGTACTGTCTGAAAGTTTCCAGACAGTTGGTTGTTGGCTCTCTTCTTTAAAACAAGACCGCTCACTGATCGTGTTATGGGTGAGTCGGCGGCGACCGATCAAACTCTTGACATAACCGTGTTTTGTCAATTGAAGCAGGTGTCGACAATTTATGGGACGCCCGCCGTGGTTGATGCGAGGGGCGATGTGCACACTGACTTTCCCCCTGCTTCGTCATCGAAGCTATTTAGACTATTCCGCAAATTTAAAATAATTGAAGCCATCCGAAATGGTGATGTAGTTATGGATGGTGCTTGAATCGTTATCATAAAACGCGAAGGCCAACATTCAAATGTACTTGAAACCTACTACTTTCAGTTTGTTTGCCAGCCGGTCCATCCACCTCCCTGCCTGCCTGCCTGTCTGTCTGTCTGTCTGTGTATCTGCCTGTCTGTCTGCCTGTCTGCCTGCCTGCCTGTCTGTCTGTCTGTCTGTCTGTCTGTCTGTCTGTCTGTCTATCTGTCAGTCTGTCTATAGTCTCTTTTTCTGTTTATCTGACTACCACAATGTCTGTCTGTCTGTCTTGTTTGCCTGTGCATATCTCTGTTCATCTTACCTGTCTGTTTGTTAAACTCAACAATGTATGCGTGGGTCCTGCCTGTTAAGTTTATTTTCACTTTCGAAGTATATGTATAATGAAAAAAAATTCACTGCATTTTATGCAAAAAACAGGCGATTCCGTTCAAATAAAATCAAAAGTTCACAGTGATCAGTATTGGGAAACATGTCTACCGGGATGGCCCTTGTCGGGTAAAACGGTTCACCTGGGAGATGTTTCGAGGTTGGTAAGCAAAGACTGCAAGAAGAATGACAAAAAGAAGTAAAATCAATTCTAGATCAAGAGTATTTTTTTTCTCCCCGTGGAGATATTTCCTTACTCGATCAAGTTTCTCATAGCGTTCGCCACAGGCAAGCACGATACGTAAACGACGCGGTTGACTTGCGGTGCCTCGCGTAGTGCGTTGATCACTTTCAAATCTGCAAGTGATGTCAGTATTGAAACTAACGAACATGTGTTTTCACAGGAAAAGAGAAAGAGAAAGAGAAAGGAAGCAGAAAGATAAAGACATACCAAGCCCGCTACGACCGGGATTCACGACAGCGGACACCGTACTGTAGTTGTACTGTTTGTCCTTCAGTATTCTTTTGATGGCTTTTTCGGCGGTATCACAAAAATACGTGGCGTTTGGGACATCTAGAAAGGGGAGGGGCCTAAGTGGTTATACAGTCTGTCAATTTGTTCACTGTCAGTTGATTTTAAGCTTTGTCAGTAAGTGTGTCAGGTTACTTCGTTAAGGAGACGTACTATTTAGGCCCATATTGTGTTCCGCGTCCGCAATCGCGAGGACATTCCTCTCAATCCCGATTACTTGATCCACCTTCGAAGCCATGAACAGGCCGATAGTACCTGCCACGATTGGAGGAAGTGCTTGTAGCGCGTAAACGAAAACTGAAAAGTCCCTCCATGCCGTACCTGTGCCACAGCAGACGTCCAACAATATGGTATCAGGCGTGGGTTTGGTCAGCTCCGCAATCTTCAGGTACAGCTGCTCCGCGGCGTCGGTATTTATTTGGAAAAAGGCGCTGGGCGATATGCGAAACTTCATCCGGCCGATTGACTCGATAATGCCGTCCGCGCCGAACAACAGCTCCATAGGATACTGGATCGGTGAACACTGGGAGTGTGGGCTGCAACGGGGGGGGGGAAAGATACGTGATCCCACGACGAATGTGGATGGGAAAAATTAAAATTACTTGACGATTAGTTTGTAAACTAACCAGAAGTTTGTAAACTAACCAGAAGTTTGTTAACTAACCAAAAGTTTGTAAACTAACCAGAAGTTTGTGGACTACTGTAGTGGCGCGTGGAAGTGGTGGGAGATGCGTTCGCTTCATGCTAGGGAACATCATTCAAAACGAACGCCGCTCCCACCACTTCCACGCGGCACTACAGTAACCAGAAGTTTGTTAACCAAGAATTTTTAGTTTAGCTTCTTTTTCTGCGATGTATAAAGTGAAAGGCTGAACCCCTGCCCAGGCAGAGAGGTATAAGGAACAAACAAAAGAGTGTGAAGGGACTCACCAAGCTTGAAAATACAGGGACTTCAAATTGCAATCCTTGCCCGGACCACTGCTGAAGAACTCGGACAGTCTCTTCTTCTCCGCGATCAGTTCTTCGAGCGACAGCGTCTGAGGATGCATCGCCACCACGGCCATGAGATCGCCTTGTCGGTTGGAGCGCGCTGTGATGCCCTTCCAGTGGCCGACAAAGCCGGTTGGCTCCAAGTGACAGCCGCCATACTGCGAGCTCTCGATGAATTCTTCAAATCGCTATTCCCCAATTAATATTTTCAAGTTTCTTACCAATGCCATTTGCCAAGTATGAATGATTCTTAAATTTCACGCACTTACCCTTCCCAAGTGTTTGTGGATCTCTTTCATATTCACCAGGGACTTTGGTCGTACACAGATGATATTGTTATCTGCAAGACAGACGGCCAATTACACACATGGCCACAATTTTTGGTGGCGGACTTTAAGCCAGAAAGGATGGTCCGAGTTCGAGCCACAATTTTGGATGGCTCGAACTCTGCCACCCAAAATTGTGGCCATGTATATAACAGGAAGAGATACAGGCCATCGCCACATAAAAGTCGCTCGTACCGCGGGATCGTCCGATAAAGAAACCCACTGCTCCCTTGTAGCCATCCACACTGGACGACACATTTAGCTCGTCCTTGTTACGAAAATGCGTCAGTACGGGCTACAACATAAAAACGACAAAGACGATCATTCACATGTTCAGTGTGAGATCACCTCATACTGTACTCGTCCGCATAAGGCTTTTCGACTATGTTTGTACAAATCGGCTACAAGACAAATTCTTATGATTACAACAAATGAGTCTACTAAAGAATGTTGCTATTCAGTGAAGGAAAGCAGAAATAAACTGTTAATTGGTAACAAGCACAACCTAGTTCATCAATCAATCAATCAATCAACTCAGCAATCAACTCACCAATCAATCAACCAATCAATCAATTCATGCAGACAGCAAACCATGCAGTGATCGAGCGATCAATCAATCAATCAATCAACCTGCCAATCAACTCACCAATCAACTCACCAATCAATCAACCAATCAATCAATTCATGCAGACAGCAAACCATGCAGTGATCGAGCAACCAATCAATCAATCAACCACTGCTACGTGCGGCACATCCCACACGTACCGACGGCACCACCGGCTCCAACGGACAGATCAATCCGTTCTCATCCAACTCCACCGCCACCTTCTTCTCCACACTCCTGGAGAAATTTCGCAGGAGTTGCCGGTTGCGCTCCCACTTGAAACGCAACTGATCGGGGTATGAGAGGGCCGCCAGCGGCGTCATCGTCGCCGCCAGCACCTCGTCCTGATTCTCCGCCGTGATTTGCAGCCGCAAAAAAGGGTCCGGCTTGAAGTGATTGCCCAATCCGAGGGGGAGAGTCACACCCGCGCGGGCCATGATTCCGCGGAAAGCGGTGAAGGATCCGTCGTCGTCTTCCGCTTCGACTGACGTAATTTCACCTGCGAGGGGGAAAGCGATCAATCAATCAATCAATAAAGCAATCAATCAATAGATCAATCAAAAACCAATCAATCAATCGATCAACCAATTGCGCCGTTATCCAATGAAAAATCTTTACAGTGCTGCTTTAGTAACTTTATAAAAACGAGATTTTCCTGAGCGTAAGGCTAATTTGGAGGACTTCAACGAAAAAAATGTCAGATTATTTTAAAAAATCGGCTTTGTCGCGAGAAATTCTCACGAATACTCAATGATGAAATAGCATTGGAAAATTGTTTGCGATGAATGCGCCTCTCGCGAATCAATCAATCAATCGACGTCATAAGTATAAAATGATCGAAACACCAAGACATCAATCAACCACTCGAGCGACTGAGCAAGTCGATGCCGCTTTTACCTCTGTCGGTTTTGACAAGCTCCTGTGAGGATTCTGACAGCGAGGAATCGGATCCGCCTAACAAGGGGAGAGCTGGCTTTTGGAAAGACTTTCGTCGCAAATGCGGATTCCGAACGGACGGTGCGGTTGGTGGTCGAGCGGAGGATTGAGATTGAGAAGCGACGGTTCTGCGAGCATGCCGGATGAATTGTGGCAGGCATAGCGGAAAGTGGCTGTGCCGAAATCCTGCACCCATGGACATTTTGCCAAAATATATTTGGTAGGAATCAACGAACAAAAAAATTCGTGGACAGACAAATCAAGATGCAAGAACGAGGCCATCGAAAAATTCTTTACGAGTTTCGCAAGAAACGCATCAACGACTCAGTTTAATTTATTATGATATCCCCAATTCCAACTTGTGGATTCTGGAACTGGAAGTCCGTTATCAAAGAAATCCAAAAAATCTTCAGTGAGGGAACGAACAATACCTCCAGTTCCAATGGAGACTCACACTTTGGAACTGGAAGTCTGTCATCAAAGAAATCCAGAAAATCTTCAGTGAGGGAACGGACAATACCTCCAGTTCCAATGGAGACTCACACTTTGGAACTGGAAGTCTGTTATCAAAGAATTAGAAGTTTGAATCAACGATTTGTTTTGATTTTGATGAACGACTATGGCATCTCGGGGCGCTGTTGCGTTGGTGAGTTTATTGTCTCTAAAATTCATCCACAGGAATCCATCATGCCCTAAAATCTGCTTGCTGCAGGTGACCGGAGCAAATAAGGGAATCGGCCTGCAAATAGTCAAGGATCTCTGCAGTCAGAACTTCGCTGGCACGGTTTACCTGGCAGGTTCCGTACTGTTATTCATTCCGATGCTACTTACTGTTCTGGAATGACAGCTCATCTTTGTGTGCTGTATGCGTAGCTCGAGATCGTTCGCGCGGACAGGATGCCGTTCGAAAATTGCAGAATGACGGATATCTTGACGTGCAGTTTCTGCCGCTGGACGTCCTCGACATTCGGACCATCAAATCCGCGAGGGAATTCTTGAAAGCCGAACATGGCGGACTGGATATTTTGGTCAATAATGCGGGAATTCTGTTTTACGTAAGGGGGTGCTCACTGCTCAGCCATGAAATCGAGGGGTTCTTCCAGTGCTATCAATCAATCAATCAATTGATAGGTTGAGTGAGTTAACGGTGGAACTACGGATTCATAAATCAACCAATCGACGCATGACTAGTATTCTGTAGTGTGTACAATATTTTGCTGATAGCTTTATGGCTGTACGTATGTGTTTCTGTTCTATAGGGGAAATCAAAAGAGGATTTTCCAAGAGAGGCGGAAGTGACGATGCGCACCAATTTTCATGGTTTGTTGGATGTCTGCAACGAGTTCTTTCCGCTACTACGCAAACATGCACGGTAATGTCTTTGAACCTATTATTTTCATATCCTGAATGTCTTGAGGAGTTTTCCTAGTTCGCACAAGCCCTGTGGAAAAGTTAAAGCTAAGTAAAAGTAAGATTTTGTTTGTTGCCAGAGTTGTGAACGTATCCAGCATACTGGGCAATCTCCGCTACATCAAGGACAATAAGATCAAGGAACGGTTGATTGCGGATGACTTAACAATCGAAGAGCTGGAGGGCTTGATGCTTGCTTATAATAAGTAATGCGTAGTTTGTCTCATTTTAACATGGTCTGTCTGTCTCTCTGTGTATCTGCCTGTCTGTCTGTCTGTCTGTCTGTCTGTCTGTCTGTCTGCTGTATTTGTGATTAGTTTTCGTATTTGATTATTTTTAAGAAAGTTTTATGCTTCAGCGCCGTTAAGAACGGGAACTACGCGGAGCTTGGTTACCCAGGATGGCCAGACATGTACGGAGCCTACCCGATGTCCAAAATTGGAGTGACTGCACTAACCCGGATCCAACAACGCCAGTTGGATATTGCGCGGCCGGAAGATGATATAATAGTCAATGCCGTAAGTACTCTTCGACATTTGGCCTTCTTCTGATACTAAATACGCCGGTTTGCACCTCACTCGTGATAAGTTCATTTTTTTGTCTAGGCACATCCCGGGTACGTGAGCACCGACATGACCTCACATAAAGGCACCCTCACTGTAGAAGAAGGTTCGAAAATTGTTTAGTTATTACGAAGACGCGTATGCATAAAACACACAATGGGATGGACCATTAGATGGACCATTCCATGGCTGCGTCTTACTCACATGGCCACAATTTTGGGTGGCCGACTTTTAGCCAAAAAGGGTGGTCCGAGTTCGAGCCGAATTAAGTCACCGCACGCACTTGCTCTTGACCACAGCTGACTATGCAGCCTTTATTCAATCGATCGATTGATTGAACTTGTTTATTTTGGCGGAATTTAGAGCAGCTTGCTTAATCTAATTTTTCCGCTGGGTCGGGCATTAAATCAAAGATTGAGGAAAAAGCAGTGGCAGATTCTAGCCCAGAGTGGCTCAAACTCAGACCACCCTGATGGCTCGAACTCTGCCACCGAAAATTGTGGCCATGTGTGTACACAATGGGATGGACCATTAGATGGACCATTTCATGGCTGCGTCTTATCACGAAGAAGCGTATGCATAACACATAATGAGATCTTTCGATTTGTTGTTCAGGCTCGGACACGCCGGTTTACTTGGCTCTTCTTCCACCGGCAGGTGGCAGTGCAAGCGGATCTGACACACCCCGTGGCGAACTGGTATCGTTTAGGAAAGTCGTTGCTTGGACGAAGTTTTCGAAAGAGAAAGTGTAACTTTCTATGCTGGCAATGACTCAATCGAGTGATACCAGGCAAACGCTCTGGGTTGA
>LRSR01004128.1:0-11984 GCA_001579985.1 Hypsibius dujardini
TGTCTGTCTGTTTGTTTGTCTGCCTGCCTGTCTGTCTGCCTGCCTGTCTGTCTGCCTGTCTGTCTGTGACGTCTTCTGTGGATTTCGCGGATTATAGGCATTGATAACCTATAGTGGGTTCAGCGGACGGATCTTTGGTTCTCTTGAAGGTGTCTTCGCGTGGGAATACATGCCGATGGCGAAAGCGCTCATTCAGATGTTGATCATCAATCGGTTCACCTTCCCACCGGAGACTGCCTTGTCCGCGGAGAAGGATGTTCGATTTTATGGAGACTGGGAGCAGAAGGTTTGTTTTTGTCTGTTTGTCAACTGAGTCTGTTCTTTGAAGTCATGGTGAGGTGTTTTTATTTGGGCCCAGCTTGTTGAGGAGGAACGGAAAGCGATTGTAGATTATGAAAACCGCGAGGACGGCGGGAATGCGAAGAAGATTGTGGTGACGGAGGCCAATTCACGGAAGTTGAAGGACTACATGCGGTTCGATCCGAAGTGAGAATTGCAAATGAACAAAAAGGGCTTGTAAAACTGTGATCTACAGTTTGATTGTTTTCAGGGGCCATTTCCGGTATCCACCCGAATCGTTCTTGAAGGTTATGGAGTCATTAGGAAGGACGCTGGATTTGGGGAAGATATTTTCCGGATGCCGAAATCCGGACTTCTTGTTGGATATCCTGAATGAAAAGGTATGGCGCTCCTTTGTTTCGGAACCAAAGATTCTTTCTTGCTTATGTCCCTCACCTTCCACGATTGTCGGTATGGGGCTCCTTTGCCTCGGAACCAACGATTCTTTCTTGCTAATGTCCCTCACCTTCCACGATTGTCTGCACGGTCATGTTAGCAAGTTTCCCCTCTTCTCTCTCCCCACAAAGGGCACTGCCGCCAGTCTGCCGTGGCTGCTGGAGATCACGACCAGCTCCAAGTCCATGTTCGACGTGCTGCCCGTCGAGTGCGTCTGTGAGATGCTCTCTAACAGCCTGATGAAGACGCCCACGGGGACGGCGGAGAAACGCGAGCAGGACCTGCAGAAGTGCCGCAACCTGGCCATCCGGCTCAGTGACTCAGTCCGCGGGGACAGCAGCGACCTGCAGAACGTGCAGAAGACGCTGGACTTTTTCTGCGATCGCTTGCGCGCACCCACCGCGGCGGACCGGGAGATTGCACGGACCGGCCTGGAAATTGTATTCGATCCGAATCGGATTGAGTCGGCGATTTGGGGCACTACCGCCGTCACTGATCAGTCGCAATGCTTGCCGGAAACGCGACCGGAAATCTTACCTCAAAGCAAGCACGGCATTTCGATTGAGCATTTGTTGGCGCGCACCCGGCCAAACGCGTGGTGTCCGGATTTTATCGTGGAGAAGCCGTGCAAGGCGGTGTCGTATACGGAGAAGTACGGCTGGTTGTTGGCCGATGTCGCCAGCCGTGGGCCACATTTCCCGGTTAGTGGGAAATTTACTTGGCAGAAAAGCAGACAGATAGGCAGGCAGATAAACATGCAGACAGACAGACAGACAGACAGACAGAGAGACAGACAGACAGACGGTAAATTATACAACCTGCTAATCTGCAAGTAAGTTATTCCTGGATTTTAGGCTCTGAAAGACAGCCTGTGTCTCCAGATTTCCAAGGTATGATTTTATCGCTTTAGAAGTGGACGGCCATTTGCCTGTTTGTTAAGTTATGCATCTTCGGATCTTTTAGGCTCTGACTGTCGAATCGGATGCGCTCACTGTGTGCGCCTATATTGAATTCCTGGCTACCTACCTGACCGCAAGCTGTTTCCCTCAATCGGACATTACCGTCGTATACCTGGTAGTACAACAGGTGGCTGATGTTATTGTCAACCGGCGCGACTTACGGGATGCCATTCTGCTCGGCCGGGACGCAGTCCTTTCCGGTGAGGACGTCCAACGAGTCAGCAAGGTGATAACAGCTTTTTTCGAAACGTTTCTCTTGACGTCTGTGGAGGTCACACCAATGGATCTTGGCGGCACCATCAATCAGGTAAATCAGTTTGCCGCTAAGGTCAACCCCTATTTGACTTTGGCAGACAGGCAAGCAGTTGACAGGCGACAGATAGGCAGGCGGGCAGACAAGCATGCAGATAGACAGACAGACAGACAGACAAACAGACAGACAGACAGACAGACAGACAGGCAGACAGATAAATAGACAGACAGACAGACAGACAGGCAGGCAGATAGACAGACGTACAGGCACAGATATTATAACCAGACTTAGTTTTAATTTTTTGTCATTCTTCCAGTTGAACGACACTCTGATTAGTACAAACTGCAAAATCGACAATCTCGGACGCACTGCCTGTCTCACTCTGACCATTGCTCGCGCTCTCCCCATCATCACGTCCTTTACAAGAAGAACTGGTAAGTCATGTCTGGCGCTGGTTCGCGCTTTCTTGTAGGACCGCAACGTGCAGTTTGCATGGCAAATTTATGGGATGCGGGTACTGTATGATGTTTTGTGTTCACTTCAGTTATCGCGTCGAGCGCGCAAGACAAACAGAATGTCCTTGCTTTCTGTCTCGACCGAGCGGCGCTCTTCGGCGCTAAGGAATGCCTCAGCGGAAACAGCCTTTCCAGCCATGCTATCTTGACCACTGCTGTTCGTGAATGCATCTTCCGCTATTGTGGGGACGACCGGCTGGTCGATATCGCGCTGCATGAAGTTCCTACCGATCTTCTGATTGAATTGGTCTGCTGCGAAAACATTCCTCTCAGCAATCTCCAGTAGGTCAACTCCGACAGAACTTCTTTGGAGGCTTCGTGTTTAGTCTAACTCTTTCTTTCCTTGTCTGTCTGTCTGCCTGGCTGCCTGCCTGCCTGGCTGCCTGGCTGCCTGGCTGCCTGCCTGTCTGTCTTGTCTGTTTGTCTATCTGTCTGTCTGTCAGCCAGCGTATCTTTGACCGTATTTGTCTTTTCAGCAAACTTATCCGTCGATTGGAACGTGAGATGGATTCCCCTGAAGTTATCCCCAAGTTAAAACAGACCGTCAGCAAAAACGCCCTGGTCACACGCACTCTCCTGGAGTACCGCCTGGCAAAAGGGTTGGCATTAGATGAGCCCATCCCGAGGATTGTTAAATCAACGCTAGACGATCTGACTAATATCTTCTCCACGCCTTTCACTGCGTGAAGCACTTTTTCTGTTTGAACACCGCTTCTTGCATTCGCCGTGTTTGAGTGTACAACAACGTAGGAATTGATTTTTCAGGAAGTCAGTTCGTTCAGTTTTTGATCCTCTTTTTTTTACGTGTAATCACCGAAGGCAAATTTAACGTATCTCTCCTGCATAAACGCGATGTCTTGCTTCATCCTGGCCAGTTTCTGCTCCATAATCCGCAGCTCTTCGTCGATACCCCTCCGTTCGAGGGTAGCGAAACTGGGCCCGGCCGGGCGCAAGGGACGGTTTTCACTGCGGCCCAACAACGGAGACTCTTCCTCTTGCGTCAGTGTGCCTGTTCGGTCGGGCCGGTCGATGTGGAGGACACTGAGGAACCGCTGTTCCGTGTTGGAAACGTCCGCTGCAAGGGCGTTGAGATTTTTCTCGAGAGACTGGACGTCTGTGTCGACTAGCCGGCGTTGGTTTGAGTTGAGCCGAGTGCGGAGTACTGGTTGGATGACTGAATTGGCGCGATGCAGAGCGTACACTTGGTCGTCTTCCTCAACGATGAATGTTTCCGGGGGATTGCAGATGACGTATCGCTTGGACGCACCCGTTGTGACTGGGCGGTAGATTCCGAGAACGACCAGGCCCATTGTGCGGAGTGCGTCTATCACCAGTCCACCGTACGGCGAACCCTAAAAATGCAGACATCGAATAATTACTTAATTAACAATCTAATTGCTTACTTTCTTCTGGCTGTCTCTCTGTGAGTCGTTTGTCTGTTTGTCTCTCTGTCTCTCTGTCTGTCTGCCTGCCTGTGTTGCTCTGCTGTCTGTTTGCTCTGTCTGTCTGTCTGTCTGTCTGTCTGTCTGTCTGTCTGTTTGTCTGTCTGTCTGTCTGTCTGTCTGTCTGTCTGCATGTCTGTCTGTCTGTTTGTCTGCCTGTGCTTCTATGTCTGCATGCCTGCCTGCGTACGTACCACATGAATCCCCAGTGGGCTTGACTTGATCGTGACAAGATCCACGCTGACTTGGTTCTTATTCTGTGCAGGCTGTGAAATTTTAGCACCGCCGATTAGCTAAAGCAATGGACGAAAAAGCAGGGTTAGTTGAGTGTCAGCGGTGTTATTAGACGGATTAAGACTGTGAGTGCAGGGAGAGTTGCTAGCGGAGGTTTAAACCGTACCCCGGCACCTTCTGCCATGATTCTCTCTAGTTCCAGCGAAGCCCCGCCGAAAATGATGGTGTGGATGCATTTCATCACGGTCGGATTGAAGAAACATGTCACCCTACGGCGGAAGGAATGTTCAAATTATCCATAATTACGGTCGCTGCAGGAATTGCCGGGACTGCGTACATCAACAGATCAAGGACACTGGCGGTGAAAGCGCTTCCTCCGATGTAAGGCTGTTGGTGCAGAAAACATTCCCCATTTTATGGCACTCCTTGAGGGTGCTTGAGTGTGCTAGTGTGAGCGTACCTGACTCAGGTAGAATTCAGTCCCTGGAAGGTCTTCATCGCGGTCGTCCAAGAACTGAACGTTCGAGTCTCGGACTGAAGTAAAAGAAGAACTCTAAATTACTCTGCCTGGTCGGTTCCTCCAAGCGATTGTGAAGATGAATACGGTATCTTTTTGTAATGATAATTTTACCGAGGTCCGTGATTAGAGGAACGTCATATCCAGTTAGCTGACTGATGGAATGCTTGCGTTTCCGTCTGTTGATTACTTTGTCCGCGTATTGCTTCATGCCGACAAAATCGTTGTCTTGCTCCTCTTTTAGACCCGGGCATTCTTCCTCGGAGAACTTCATGGCTCGAACCTACAGATTCAGACAGCGCCGATGAGTAAGAGTGTTGCTGCAGACCGAGCTCTAATAACGTGAGATCCGTATGCCTTAAACCTACATTGAGCGTAGCCAAAATCACGGACCTGAAACGAAAATCACGAGACGGAATCTCTTTACCAATTCTAATTATATAATGTCAAAGTAAGCGAACGGCATACTTGTCCGCCATGGTGGGATCGCTGTTTTTATCTCCCGCCGCTGCTGGGGTTCCTAATATGACACACATTGCGCAGGTGTTGAGATTGACCGATCGAAGATCCGAACGGTTCAGGGCAGTTCCCTAAATCGGTGAGACATAAATATATGTACATTTTCAGTCAAAACAGACGCCGGCGCATGCGGACATAGGGATAGAGAGACGGAGAGACAAACAAACACAACCAAATAGACGGACATGCGGACAGACAGACAGACAGACAGACAGACAGACAGACAGACAGGCAGACAGACAGACAGGCAAGCAGGCAGACAGGCAGACAGACAGACACAAAGTCAATAAAACAGAGAGACAGACAGTTAGCCATATAACCGTCAGGCACAGAGACCGACATACAAGTACAAGTAAACTTGGATGATAGAGATCATGGTGGGAGGCCATTTTACCGGTAATATGGAAAACGAAAACGATTATTCACCTTAACCACAAACACTTTTGGCATATTGTTGAGGTATTTCCACTCTTTTTCCAAATATTTCGGGTCACCGAGGAGTATAATATCTTGTAGGTCTTCTGGCTTTATGACACTCGACCGAAGAGGAGGCACGAAGCTGGACAGTCCACAGATTTGTGACTTCTCCTGCGACAGGACACAAACGACGATATGATTGCGGTAGAATGCCGTTGCTGCTTCCTTTCGGGACTGAGCAAAAAAAAATCTAGTTAGTTTCATGCTGCGAAAATTCATGCTGCGAAAAGGTTAACGCTACTGCAAAACATACAATTGTAACATCTTCAATGGACCGTGAAGGCACCCAATAAAACATCCCGGTGGAATCGAAAGTCGGCGAGCCAGCTTCGTTGCCATCTAACTTGGTTATGTCTTCCACACTGTGAGATTTCGGCGAGCGATCAAACTGATTGATGTAGGACCAAATTTTCGATTCGACGGGCTCGTCATCGTAAATAGAGGAAACCTGACGAAGGCTAGTTTGTTTCTGGAGCTTTTTCATTCCGGGTCCAGAGAGCACTGGCGTATGAGATTCTACAAAGAAACAGACACAAATGTGAATTATTCATTTTTAAGTCGTAGTAGTTGACGGCCACTGTCACTATATTTTCTGCTTTGAGGCAGATTCAAACGCTGTAGCCATGCATGTATTAAGTACCATACACGGTAGTGGGTAGTACTGTATCGTACCTAAATGCGCGGGCTGACAGTCGCATTTTCTAATCAGATCAACTTGTTCCACGCCCAGATGGCACTTGGTGCAGTAGAACTGTGCCCTACAAATCAAATTAAGTGAAAATATTCAGAACCTTCGAGCCGGTTAGCACATGAGCAGACAGACAGACAGACAGACAGACAGACAGACAGACAAACAGACAGACAGACAGACAGACAAACAAACATACAAACAGACAGGCAAGGAGACAGACAGACAGACACAAGTACCTGTCTACTTGAGTGGCATTATCAGCGACAAAATAACCGACAGTTTTTCGGAGGACATCGATCGTCACATGTGGTGGTGGATTAATTTGCGGTGTCATCAATGGATCCGTCGGGTTGATTTGTATGGCCAGTAGCAAAATTTTAAGTTTGCTGTAGCAGAACTCGCAGGCCTGTGGGAAGCTCATCCCATCGAATGCATCGCTAAATGGGCGGCAGTACAGCTCCAGTGCGGTTCCTCGTCGATAGTTCTTCATCCATGGCTCTTCGTTCTGTGAAGATCAAGTTTGCGCTGCATACTTTATATGCTCGGTGAGGTCAGGAAAAACTTAATCTTATAAGCGTACCGTCTTTTGGTTCTCGTCAAACGATCTTGTCGTAAAGAAGTTCGCCATAAGGGACGAGAAACCGGGCGCGATACAACTTTGAGCAAGCAGACCCAGCCGCAGTTCGGCCAGGCAGATGACAATGTCTCCTTTTTCCGGGTTCCAACTCGGTATGTTTTGTAAAAATGCCTGAAGCCAATATTTGTCGTGACTTTGAACGCCTAGTCATGGATTTATATACCAGCTGAGAGACTAAACTTCTCCTGATGAGAAAAAGCCTCTTACCTTGTTGTGGTATTGAGACAATTGAACGATGACTTGGGCGTCGTATTTGTAGTTTTTGACAGACACCACCTGCACACGATTAATTTCAAATTGAAATGTGTTAACGGTAGGTGGATACGTTTTCAACTGTCGGCTGGTTGGAAGAAACTTCACCCGCATGATATTTGCTGCGTCATCGGCGTCGACATCAGGTGCCGTCCTGTCGGCCAAAATCAATGTGGCTTTTGCATCGCTCAGCCGAACCCTGTTCAGGTCCTTCATGACCATGACGCTGCCTTTAAAGTAGTCCAGCTTGCTGAAGTATCGCTCCTGAAGCGAACCCATCTCCTCGTCCGGAACTTGTCTGCAAGCGCGATGCAGTGAGAACCTGCTATCAGCATGTCCTCTGCCTGCCTGTCTGTCTATATGTCTGTATGTCTGTACATCTGTTTGCCTGCCTGCCTGTCTGTCTATATGTCTGTATGTCTGTACATCTGTTTGCCTGCCTGCCTGTCTGTCTGACTGTCTGTTTGTTTGTCTGTCTGTCTGTCTGTCTGTCTGTCTGCCTTTGTATCTGTTGTTCAGTATTCTACCGGATTACTTGTGTCTCTTAACGTGTTTACGTACTCGCTCAAAACCACGATCCGGTAGAACTCGCTGGAGTCTCTGTCGGGGTGCTGGAATAAGGCGCAATACAATGTGTGAGAAATAAATAGCGAAAGCACCATTTATCTGTTTGATTGATACTCACGTAAAATTCCTGCAGAAAGGATTCCATTGTCTTAGCTGTGACATGTCCGCACACGATGACATGTCTGATAAACCAAAAAGAACGATTTATAATGTGGTTATTGACAAGTTACCGGCATAAAATTAACTACACAGGCGCTTCACCATCGACGTTTTTTGCGGGTGCGTGTGATCACCCACCGGCGCCCAAATTCTTAAACTCTTAAATACTTACATGAACATTTTCGACTCGGCATAAGCCTTATCGTAATCCGGTTTGATCTTCAAACGCATCATAATTTGGGGGATGGCCTTCATTACGATACTCTACACAAGGAACATTTCGCCTTGAGATCGTGAGCAATCACAGACTGACGATCACAGACAGATTGTTTGCGAGGTATAAAGTGTATCGTATGAGGTGAAATCTGTATTTCGGCTCACCCTCAACTTGGTCGATAAATCAGTTCACTCGTCTGTTTTTCTTTGATGGCAGGTGTTTGATTGTTTGATTGGCTGTACTATATCCTAATATGCCATAGCACTTCTGGAAATCAATCAATCAAGCACCTGGCATAAATAAGAGACCCATGTGTAATCTGTAAATCAATCAATCAAGCACCTAAGACCCATGAGTGAGCCGATTTATCATCCAAGTGGTGGGTGAGCCGAAATGGAGATTTCTCCTCGTACCAAAGCTAGGATCTGAAATCCGTAAATAATGACACGCCCCATCATGGTGTGCATTCGCATCCCGCTGAGGTCCAAGAGGGTGATGCGACCGTATACGTAGAAGAAGCACCGCCAAAATGCAATGGACTGACCGTTGTACAGCGGCGTACCGTCCGGCTCCGCGAGCCAAGGGTCACCCATATTCTCCACCTAAAGCACAGCACTCTTGTTAAGACTTCATTTGCCCATTTAATCTGGTTAAAATCAAAGTTTTGAAACTTTAACACTACCTTGCTTTGAACCGATTTTGCAGATAATAATTTGAATTAAATTAAACTTTAAAAATTAAAAATTAAACATTAAATATTAAATATTAAACATTAAATATTAAACATTAAATATTAAACATTAAATATTAAACATTAAAAATAAAACATTAAAAATAAAACATTAAAAATTAAACATTAAAAATTAAATATTAAAAATTAAATATTAAATATTAAATATTAAATATTATAAATATTAACACGTGACTAGATGCGAAGTCAGAGTCGTATCGTCCACGTACCACGTGGAGAAATCCAGCGGCAATGAGGATGATGGCCAGTACGAGCATCACCAGCTTTAACATGCGGATGATGCTGACGGACTTGACGATCCGTCGATACGCCAGAATATCCAGCAGCCACAGGAAATTGTAGGCGCGGAAAAAGTTGAAGCCTGCAGCGAGCGCAATCCGTAATTGTCACTTGCCCAGAACCCAGAACCGGAAAGAGCGCGGAATTACCGTCATCTCCCGATCTCAAGGAACAGTTAAGCCCCGCCCCCTTCAGTCATCGGTTGACTGTTCAATCGGATTCACTGTGTCGTGATTGGTTGAACAACTTAAGAGCAACTTAGCAGCAATTGATTGATTGATTGATTGAGCGGAATTTCTTGACGCACACATTAAATTAGTTGATGGATTGATTGATTGATTGATTGTGGGTAATTAATTGCAAACGGTGATGAACAGATAAGATCAGGGGTGGATCAAATTAACTGGTAGGCCAAAAAAGAGTCCCTTGAGATCGGCAGGTTACGTTAAGGCTTACCGGTGAAGTAGCGATCAAGGACAGCGCTCAATAGAACGCCGGGAATGGTGAAGTAATCCACCACAGACATCATGGACGTCATGGTGGCCTGACGCTTTTCCGAACCGGCCACCTGTACCAAACAACGGGTAAAAAAATTCGTTCTCTCGCTACATGAGACATCCTCAAAATTCGGTAACCGAAAATATTGTTCTGTTTCATCTGAATTTTAATTTAATTTAAATTTATTGACACGTCCGGAAATTAAATTAAATTTTAAAATTATTTAAATTAAATTTCAAAATTAAATTAAATTCATATAAATTTCAAAATCAAATTAAATTCATATAAATTTCAAAATTAAATTAAATTAAATTAAATTTAAAAGAGATTAAAATTTTAATTAATTTAATTTAATTTTAAAATTTAAATTAATTTTATCCGAATTCACTGTGTTTTAAATGTAATATTTGATTGACATATGCGGGGATGTTGTGTGGTTAGAGTGAGTAGTGCGTACCCGTATGACGTAGTAGAAGAGGAGGTAAGCGTTGACCAAGAAGTCTGTCATCTGCGGGACATTGGGCATTGTTCCGCACATCTCCAGGCTGTTCCGTTTGCTAAAGACAACCAACAATTATCGCCGGCATCTTCGACGTCAAAAGCCGGAGAACTAAAGCCGGAGGAGCAGTTCCAGAGTGTGTGCGTACTTTGAAACGGCGGCAAGGTAGATCATCAACGAAATTCCACTGCAAACAACACCCGTTCCCATCTATAAATAATTTCAAAAATAACTCAATGAAATTAATGTATTAATAAATTTAATATTTTCGTTCGAAAATGAATTGATAATTACGCACCAAAATTTGACCGAGTGTCGTTTGTGCGGTTGCTGCTTCCGCGAGGAACACGGTCATTCTGGATCGTTTTGCTTTCGCTTCCGACAGCGCCTGGACAAAAATGGTTAAGGCAACAGGGGCCAAGAAATGTCCCAGAATCATTTGGGAGCCATTTTACGTTTCCTAACGTTTCCTAACGTTTCCTAACAGGATGCACATTTTTTTAGTCCTTAACGTATCAAGTTTTAACGTATTAACTTAAGTCTCTTTTTTCTGGATTATTTGTTAAGCTGCAGTTAATTTTCTTCTGGGTTAGTTTACAGCCAGCCCAGACATAATAGAGGCTCATCTACAAAATGCAACCCTCTACTATTAGAAACGTCTTTCCCGACCTAGTCCTTAATAACAGACAGACAGACAGACAGACAGACAGACAGATAGACAGAAAGACATGCAGGTAGACAGACAGATAGATAGATAGAAAGACATGCAGGTAGAAAGGCAGGGATACAGAAAGGCAAAAATATAAGCACACAGACCTGTGGTTTGGTAATTGAATTTCCTACTGAGAACGCGACATAGAAGAGTTCGTCCGTCTTTTATCTGTCTGTAGCTTACAATTAAGCGGTCCACGGCCGGTTGGTCCACTCCGAGTTCCTCCGCCTTGCTGCCGGTGGCGTTATCGTCCGGCGGCGGCTGACCAGTGCACGAGCATCGGGCCGTGCGAAACCTTCCGGCAATTAAATCGCGAAGAAAGTCAAATTGCCCGTAAAAGATCAGAGTCATAGTGACACTTAGGCCAATTCCGAAGTAAACTATTGTAATAAAGCCATAATTTATAGGGTTCTTATGATTTAGTGCATCATTATATCTGGCTCAAATATAATTGAAAGTAGCCACCCAGGCCTTCGCGGAACCTTACCATAAACCAGCGGCATGGCTCCGACAGTCCAACATGGCGCTGGCAATCTGTGAAATCACACGGATAACGAACAGTTAAACGCAATTAAAACCCTTAAATCTAACTTTAATTGCTGTACCTCATCTATGTCCATTACCAGGTTATATGTCTATTACCAGGTTGCTGTACAGATGTCTGTACATATATCTGTATGCTGTATCTGTCCATATGCAATTATTTGTCTTATCTGTGTTGTCTTGTCTGAATCAAAACCCGTATGAGACATGCCTACGACTGGAATGTACAATTGCCTGGTACAGTTCCGATTGGCGAGTTTACATGTCTGTCTGTGTCTTGATTGTGCATGTGTCTGAGCCACGATTATGGAACTGTGTTCGTTTCTTTCTAACCGGCATGCTGTATTACTTTTGTCTTGTCTGTGTACAGACAAAGTGGATCTGTAGACAAAGGACATGTTAATAGCAACGTGAACTATAATTTGAATTGACATAATATATAGTTACTGTAGAATTCCGATCAACTGGTGCTGATTTTTGGAACCCCCCCCCCAGTAAATTAGTTCCGACGGGCCGAAAATCTTAAAG
>LRSR01004129.1:0-17195 GCA_001579985.1 Hypsibius dujardini
AAGTAGGTTAAAGAAAGCCATAAGTTAGCCGGCAATTCAGAAATTTATTAATTATGGTACTTGTGGGCGATATATAACAGGTACGCTGACAAGTTTTTTGCGTTTCATTTATATATATTACCAGATCAGACATGGCTGTTACTCGTACGTTTGTCGTTATTATGGCAATAGGTAGGTAGGCCGCTTACACGTTGAAGCATTTCAACTATTTAATTACATTTTTATTAGACTCATTCAGATTCCCCGTTTTTATTTCTGCTTTATTAACTTTTAAATTAAATATGAATTAGAAGGATGATTGAATATGATTCTAATACTTGACAAACATTTTAATTTTGAATCCTCAATACTTTCGTCCATTTTTTCCCTAATCAATCACAATAACTGATAAAATTTAGTTCTGATCCCAATATTAATTTGCGTGAAGCAGCAAATAAATAATATGGTCAAAACATTATTAAAAAAACACTAATTACTGATTCGTGACGTTGCAGGACTTGTTGTCGCAGATGGCAACTCCCAAGGCTACCAGTCTGGTTCTTGCGCGCCCACGCCGGTTCTCCCCAAGAGTCTTCGAGTCATCGCCATTCCAGTAAGTCCGGCCGAATTTCGTTTGATTAGTTAGATGCCCGAAAGAGCGACGCTTACAATTAATCATCAGTCAGGATCTGTTATGGCAAAACATACATATTTGTATGCTGTGTTAATTAAGCAAGACGACCCTCTTTCGTTTTAGGCCTAGCTTGCTTAAATAACATGCAGTCAGCAGATAATCCGAATGGGCCGAGGATTTGCCAATCAAAACAAATCAAACCTGAAGAAGTTTCTCGGAATAATATGTTGATAATACGACGCTTCTCGAAACTAATATTTTATAATGACTTCCAAAATTTTCTATTTAAAGTTTAATTCCAGTATCTATGCTAAGAAAATGCATACAGTTTTACGTAATTTCCGAATAGATGTATAGATTTCTATAAAAAAATTAATCTGAACTGCGTCAACAGCAAATAAATAACGTTCCATAGTGAAACTGCGGCAATTTATAAAATAAGAATGTATATCACAGTTGCCACTTGATCAAAATATTCCTATAACATTTTTGTTGACATCTGACAAGTAATCAGACTTTTATTTGGGGTGATTGGTATGATTTTGAAAGAATAGACGTATTATAACGGGGGCCCATTATTATCAACGGAATCTCGAATCTAGAATTGAATTTTAAATAATGATGCACGTTTTCAGGATCCTTTTTTTGTGGCCGCAAACGCAACCACTGGCACCAAGAATTCTGGCTTCCTTGTGGAGCTGCTGGATAAATTGCAAGCAATCAGCGGATTGCCATACACATTGACGGCCAGGCCGGACCTTAATTACGGCACGCAGAACCCCAACGGCACTTGGGATGGCAGTATTATAGGCGTTCTGGTCAACAATGTAAGTGACTGAGAAAATGCACGAATGGTTATCGCTTACCCTAATACAAATTTATATGTGCCCCGAATTCGGGGCGGAAAAAAACCCACACTTTCTGTCGAACTTTTTCTCGGACAAAAATGTACCCCTT
Source organism: Hypsibius dujardini (assembly GCA_001579985.1). Classification (NCBI taxonomy): domain Eukaryota; kingdom Metazoa; phylum Tardigrada; class Eutardigrada; order Parachela; family Hypsibiidae; genus Hypsibius; species Hypsibius dujardini. Next base: position 1,571 of record LRSR01004129.1, read on the forward strand.
AATTTAGTACATTAGATGTCCGTTGCGGACAAAATTTAGTACATTAATTTAGTACATTGAATGTCCGCTGCGAACAAAATTTTTTCTGCTGACAAATGCTTCAGATGTAATTAAATATGATTAAATCTAATTGAGCACTTCTTTACGCATCCCTAGTACACATCTGGTGTACTAAAAGTTTTTTTCCGTACATATAAAACAAATTGTCACCTTATATTTGTACGTAAAAACAGCGGCTTATATCTCCTATATTATGTACGGCCACCAAAAACGTACGCCATACCAAGGAAATAACCAGGTTATATTGTGTACGATCGCATTTATTTTCATCCGTGTGTACAGTTCTCATGCGTATTGTATACATACTTTGTAAGACCAATGAAATTTTATAAGACCATACGAATAAGCTTAGGTCTCACAAATCTTGTAGTTTGTACAAAGGTCTAACTTTGACAAACCAAGCTATAATAGCGCCTGAATATTGTTCCAGACTTCCCACAGCCGTAAAACGTGAAAGCATATGTTTCGCAATTCTTCGCGAAAATGCTAAAACTGTTTCAGTCCTATTATTGGACACATATTTCGCCGTGTTTTAAAATAATCATATTTTATTCTGGACTTTTATTCTGTCATTTATTTTTAAAAACTTACAGTCTGCTCGCGTTTCGAATAAGAACGAATAAGGCGTATTAATTCTAAAAGCTCACACGTATCGCTTCACATAAATTTAGACCAACAAAAAGTGGTCACACGCCGATTGGTTTTTTTGGTTTTCTTTGCAAATTTAAATTTAAATTTTGAGCGAAAAAATGAAGTTTACCGAAATGGGTCTCCAGTTTTGAATTAAACCTGAGATCCCCTGGACGAGACCAGCAGAATGTGCTAATAGTTTTGAATACTTCATTACAGTAATATCGATATAAAAAATCTTCAGAACTATATTTTTTAATATCATCAAGAACTCAAATTCTCGTCTTTTATAGAAGCCACTGAATTTTTAGAAAAGGGACATTGTGTTATAGCCCCATCATGTTTTGGTAAATATTCCTTGAAAAATATCTAATATTTTGTCTAAATTATGTGTTAAAACGTTATGTGACAAAAAAGGTTGCGGGCATGGCAGTTAAAAATTAATGAGATTGTGTGGGTTGTGAGCTTAGCTTTCCCAAAACTAAATCAATTGTTTGTAAAGAGTCGACTCCGCCCAAACTTAGTAATTATGTGGCTGGAGTTTCTCTAATCAACAAATCATCATGCGCGAGTTTGAAAATTGTTGCGATTCATATAACCGCATCCGCTGTTTTGGGCAAAATGTTCGCCTTTTTTTTAGTCACACAAACTTTTCTCTTCGTCACACAAACTTTCTTCTTTGTCACACAAACTTTTTTCTTCGTCGTACAAAATATGCCTGTCGGTTGCAAAAAAGTTCTGCACGGTTTTTCATCACACAAAATATGTGTGCTGTTTGTCCTTGGAGACAAAAATTCTACTTCAGACACTATTTGTGTGAACAGTACACGAATTTGTCCTGGATTTTGTGTGAAAGGAATTCGGTCGGACAAAGGCCAAAAATTTTTTATTAGGGTAATTAATGAAAACGAAAGAATCGGTGACATTTTAGTCCCTCAGGGTTTCATTATAGCTCGTCTAACACTTTAACGCTGTACTACGCACGATATGATTTTGAATCATATATCAAAACTTTAACTGGAGCTGAGAGGGCAGAACTATAATAATTTTTAGAATCATGATTGAATGATTGCCGCTCAATTCGATTGTGACTCGTAGCTCCTCCCCCAAACTCTTAATAATATTGCCAGTAACAAACGATTCCAAATGAAGTTGTGGAAAGGCATTACATGTAGGACATCTTAAGAGCAAATTATAGTCAAGTGAAGGTTCAATAAATATATCTCTCAAAATTTAGGAAGCTGACCTTATTGGTGCCGATGATTTCAATTGGGCGGACCGCGAGGGCGTAGTCGACTTCCTCATTCCCCTGCTCAGCTATAAGCTACAGATCTTGGTTAATACTCAATTCGGCCTCAATAACGCAACGCAATATGTCACATCGGCTCCTGACTTTCTGCGTTTCGTTTGTGTAAGTCCGAATGAACGTGTGATCAGCTAGACAGACATATAAATAGTCAGACAGTCAGACAAATCGACAGACAAGCAGACAGAAAGAAATTTAGATAGACATATACACGTACGAAACCAACTATGCTATCCTAGCGAACCGGACTATTTAATTTTAGACCTCGAAAGATTCGGTCGCGCAAGCCATTTGTGCGAATATCTTGAACTCAGGTGACAAAGGACTCGTCTTTGACGACAACGCCGGCCTTGCCACAGTATTGACTGGGAACTTTGCTTATCTGGGTGGTTCGCCGTTTCTGGATTCGGCTGTGGCGCACAATCAGGGCAAGGTCAAGGTGGCCCTTAATGTTGGCAGTTTGTTCGCCGGTTTAGCTGTCCAACAAGGTATACAAGTTTATGTTCTGCAATTTCATTAATAGTCAGGCTTGCTACAACGATAATCTAATTGAACATCGAAATCGCAAACTTTTTAACAGACGTAAAGACGTTAGTAAGATGATTACTCTGTTCAGGTTCGCCGTTGCGGGAGAAGCTCAACATCGCGCTACTGCAACTGTTTGAAAGCGGAGAAGTGCAGTCATTGTTCACCAAGTACGGGATCAACAACTAACGAATCCTCTATAATTCCGCTCCTAATCTACCGAATAAACGTTTTTGTAAACAATTTATATTCTTAGATTTTTTTGTTTATTTATTCTAATTGTTTTTTTGAGTTAAAATATTTCCAAGAGTATTAAGAGAACTGCAAACTTGTTTGCAAACTCACGTTGCGTGTTGTATTTAGTACCGGTATTTGCAATATGTTGTACAATTTTGCATGCACATTTTTTATAAGATATCCTAAAAGATTGCACAACCGTTTGGTGCATTTATTAATGGCGGCTTTATTTCACTGCGGTAAGGGTATGAAATTTTTTGCCTGTTGAAATTAGAGTCGCCGAACTTCTGCTGAAACACGGCGACAAATCGACAAGTTCTTGCAAGTCAAAATATACATACATGACTTTATATGTTGTCCAACTCCGTTTAATACATTTACTTAAGCAGCATCAGTTTTTCGCGAACCATTTAATTAATTGACCGCTTGGGCCGACAAACCGGTGAGATTATTCTGATGAGATACGCTGGTTGATGCGATCGCCTAGAAGCCGTCTGCTAAACTGTTACGGCGAGAAAAGTAGGTTGAAGAAATTCATTAGTTTGCCGGCCATTCAGAGATTTATTAATAATGGTGCTTGTGGGCGATATATAACCGATAAGCTTACAAATTTCATGCGTTTCATTTATATATATTACCAGATCAGACATGGCTGTTGCTCGTACGTTTGTCGTTATTATGGCAGTAGGTAGGTATGCCGCATACACGGTGAAGCATCCACTTTGTTCATGGTAACAAGCACTGATTTGCTTTTACGAAGTACTCAATTATTTCATTACATTTTTATTAGAGCCATTCAGATTTGCCGTTTTGGATTTCTCCTTTATTTTAATTTATACAATAAATATGAATTAGAATGATGATTGAATGTGATTCTAATACTTTACATTTATTTTAATTTAAATTCCTCAATATTTTCGTCCGTTGTCCTTTCCTAATCAATCACAAATACTGATTAATTTTAATTCTGAGTCCATTTTTTTTTGCGTAGAGCAGCAAATGTATAATGTGGCCAAAATGTAATTAAAAAACACTAATTACTGCTTCGTGACTTTACAGGACTTATTGTCGCAGCTGCGGCAGATTATTATGGGAGTGGCAATGCTGGAGTGACTGAAGACACAACTGCTGCCACAACAAATGCACCAGACAAAGGAGGGGATGCGGAAACTGGCCAGCGAACGTGTGGTCTGACGGGAGTTGGAGTTATTGGCGATCTTTTTAAGACATCCGTCAACGGTAGTAGTTCAATGAAAAATCATGGTTCCCATCTCGTATTCCCCACGATCGTCGGCGGACAGCTCGCGCTGCGGAATCAGCTTTGCTGGCAGGTAAGATGGAATGTTTTGCCAGTAAATAATATAATGTCTTTATCGCTCATTTTTTCGTTGTTTTTGTGTCGCAAAGGAAAAATTTCAAAGTAATGTTTACTTGAATTTTTATCTGACATAGAAGTGGGAATGTGAGTTGTTTAAAAAAACACCCTACATATGTAATTCATTATCTGACAAGCCGAAAGTTTGGGAAACCCTTGCATATTTTCATTTTCCCAATTTGCGCCACAAAAGTGCCGATTTGGAATAAGGGAAGAAAAAAAGTTAGAATATTTTTTACTTTACTCAATCCCAAATTTAGTCAGCAGAAAAATATTTTGAAGCAAAACAAAAATATGACAGGAAAATACAAGGAAACGCAATTGTCCTATATTAAGTCAAATAAATGCTTTTCCTTCTCTAGAAAAAAATTTGAACGAATAAACGATTGAGAAACACAGAACATAATAATAAAAATAATAGTCTCTCAGTTATATCAATTTAGACAAAGGCGAAGATGAATCTTCCAAATGAATCGTAAAGAAATATTATATGGTTATTAGATCTCGCTCAGAATTTTATTTCCGAATGGTATTGGCAACTGCGGTGGGACAATCCTCGGACCATCGACTATTCTGACGGCGGCGCATTGCTTTGATGGTGCCATCACCGGAGCCAACCAACTTGCGAGTGAATTTGCCAAAAATGTCAGAGTTCGAACAGGCTCCCTGAAGTCAGACGCCATTCCAACGGATGATGAAACAGGATGTGCCACGCAATATACCGTCAAGACCATCACCCTGCATCCGCAGTATGATAAAAGCAGAAATATAAATGACATCGCCGTTCTCACCTTGAATAAAGCAATGAGTTTCGAGGACAAACCTTGCCAATGCACTGCCTGCATTGAGGATCGAGAGCCGGCCGTCGGGGATGTGTGCATTGTCAGCGGCACTGGAAACGAATTTACAGGTATGACTTCATGCGCATTTACATACGACTGTCGGCGAAAGAAGGGTTGCAAACCGAATAACGATTGCTTAAAGAGTGATATACACCTAACAAAGGCGTAAGGGATTGGAGATAGTAAATGGGTCAACTGCCCGGATATAATAAGTAGAGAGTTTTCGACAGCAGCTATTTTATTTGTTAATATTTATTCGCCCCAGGACCTATGAGAATTGAGTCAGGGATGGGCCGAATTGCATAAACCATTTTGTTCAAAAGCCAGTCGATAGTTCGGTTTACTGTTTCTAATCAATTTGAAAATTGTGGGTGGGTGAGCATCTCGTTTTCAGGGACAACCGAGATTTCCAATTATTTTGTCGAAACTTGTTCTTTTCATCACTAAATTTAAATATTCTTGAATACGCTGAATGTCTTATTTGCGCTGACAGATAGAGAATTTAAGTTGGTGAACAAAAACATTAGCTCTATACGATTGCAAAACCGAAGATTTTGACACATGTTTAAGTTCCAATGAGACCCTTGGCACTCTAATCCCGTGATCCGACAAGTTTCGATGAGGTCAGAAATGATTATCCGAATTTTGAATTGAGGTTTGAAAATAAAGCGAAATTGCCCATTTGATCACCCACTTCTGATTCATAACTTTGAGGGTCATGAATCCGTTGTTTAAGGACCCTAAAGGGGCCCCTACCTAAACGCCACAATTCCCCCTACCACCAACATTTAACCATGGAGGTAATAGTTCTTGTATTCTTTATTTAAAAACGCTTACCTTCCCTTACATTTATCCATTAGCACCCCCTTCCCCGCTATCCGATGGTTGGTCCCTGGTTTTGACAAGTTACGAAGGTTTCAGGCATTTCCTAATTTTAAGACACAAACATTTCGCTTGTTATGTAGACGATACGAACCCCAGCAGACCCATGAAATACGTGAATGTGACAATCCTGGAGAATGTGCCCGCCCTGTGCAACGTGGTCGACGCAGCAACGGACCAACAGCAAACCTTATGTGCCGGCGGTGTAATAGGGCAGAATTTTTGCGTGGGTGATTCTGGCGGTCCGTTGGTCTGTCGCTCGCCCTTGGACAGCAATCTCTACTCCGCTGGTGTGGTCTCGGAAAGCGGCAACGTATGCGCCAACGAGAGAAACGGAAAGTTAACAAAGACCAAGTTTTATCTTTCCTGGATTCGCAGTGTTTCCGTTGACGACCTCTAATGGCCTTACCATTCAAGAACTAACTGAATATTTTTTTTATTCGGTTGCAGGTTAAAATGACATTGGACGTTAGATCAAAATTAACATCGCCTTGTGCGTTGAATTTAATGGACAGTTATTCATAGTGCCAAATTCATTAAGGACATTCTGTCCTTTGTAACAATGCCAAGATATCAGAGTCAGGTTGACTGATCTTTCAAATTAGAAAGAACAATAGGTAACAAAATCGGAACACTATATGGAAATTGCATGACGCGAAGGGCTAGCTCAGTGTCTACTCGTTTTCCATTCCTCGTGGGAGTCCATAAGGGAAAAAAGGCGCGTTAATTGTTCGACTTTGTGGGAGTGTGGAACTTGCAGGTGCCGCAATGGAGCATACTCATTCAGATTGACTGTTAAATCCAAGTTAATTGCCGCCAACACGAATGAACCCTTTTCCTCTCTCATGGAGATGTAGGGATGTCATTACGCGTGTCCGGCTTGGGGGATTCTTCTCTTACCAGGAATGACGTTCCGCGTCCACACCCCGAATCTATTCGGTGCATATTTTGCAATAGTGCCCTGCTGTATTTATGATTATTTTTGGTATATACCAGGCAAACGCTATGGGCTGAATCGGTACATGGGTCGAATCGGTGGGGTGGCGGAGGGCGCCACAAGTGTAAATTGTAAAGGACACTCATTCAATTTACACTTGTGGCGCCCCCCCGCCACCCCACCGATTCAACCCATGTACCGATTCAACCCATAGCGTTTGCCTGGTATATGTATATATATATTAGATATATTATCGGTGTGGTCCTGAGAACTTTTTTTGACAAAATTTTAAAGTTGGGAAAACACTGCAAGATTCTATGTCCTGTGATTTTCACTATAAACATGTCATTTTAAAAAAATTATTTTAGCAAACATATTTGAAGCTACCCCTACCAAAATTTAATATGCAATCGGTTGGCACTAGCTGAAAGTTTGTTGGAAGTCAGTGGGCTTAGCTATTACTCAATAGTGAAACGGCTGAAAATTATTGAGTTCACTTACCGGAACTGGTTATAACTCCATCCACCAATATAAAAAGATTGGCTGGTAGCAACTGATTCCAAAACGGCTTTACCTCGTACCGAATGAATGTGTGTGCATACGAGGTTTATTTATTCTGTTGCTCTCTTTTCATAACTGTTTGCGGAATTCTATTTACTTCTAAAAATAAAAATCAATCCGTTAAACGTATTCCACCGGCTCGTGAGGTTCTATGAAAACAAATTCAAGGAGTACTTGGCTGATATAAACGGAAAAGAGCTTAAACTTTTTGATGAGATACTGTATAAATCACTTTGTGGTGAAATCAATCAATCTATCGCTTGCTTTTATAACGCATGTTTTTTTACTTGTTCTTTCATGTTCTTAAGTTAACAGCGCTAATTGACTACATCCTAGACTCTTCGGGATTGAGCGTTGAACATGAGACAGAACTCGATATCGAGGACGAAATGGCAGACATTGATTTCAGCAAAACTCATGAATATTGGAACGGTGATGACGACGACAACGACAACAACACCAGACCGGCTGGCGGGTCAACTCCTCCTTCACAGCCATTTTTGCAGTTTTCATCGTACCGACCGTCACAGTCGGAGAAGGTCTACACCTTGGTCAGTCTCGAACACAGAATAAAGGTTGGGGGTTATTGGAAGTCCGGAGTGAATAAGAAACTTGATTATGAGACCTTCCAGCATCGTTTTAAGTTTGTCAAGCAGCGGCGATATCTTTACAGCTGGAAAGCTCAATTCGGTGACTGTTGGTCTCGAAATAACAAGCTAACCAAGATTTGGAAGAGCATTTTGGCAGCAATTCGCAGAGCCAAAAGAACGGTACGTCATCATTTCCAAATAATTAATCGGGCCAGAAACTGGTAAATCAATTGACTGACTCTAGGCACTGTAATTCCGTACACGGAACTTGCCTAATGATCTACCGTAACTTTGAACTTCCAGAACGCATCGCTTAATTTAAAGTTATTGGAATGACTTGCTGTGGCAAGATTTGTTAACGGAAATCAGCAAATAAAAAAACGTAACTTGTGCAGCATTAGTCGTAATCACTGTATTCAAACCCATCATATGGGTTTGCTGACTTGTTGAAAAATTCTCCGTATACAGGTTGCCAACCCATGACTGCAATTTACGTCGGTTTGCACTGGCAGCTAATAAATCTGCTGTATTGGTAGTCTTTAAAGACACTTTGATATGGGTCCAAACCTTCAAGAAAGCCAACCGAATCGTTTCCCAAAAATCACCAAGTTCATCCCGGAAAAGCCCGTTTTGCAAGAAGCAGACATTCAGCAGGCGGGCGTGAATTTTGTCAAAGACGTCATGCATTTGATGGAGTACATCGGACTAGATAATGTCAAAAACACAAACCAGTCGGAATTGAACAGGGAATTGAACAGTGAGCGAACATAAGCCGACAAAATTAAATAGAGAAAGTGAGAAAATTACATAAAGACAGACTGACAAACAGACAGACAGACAGACAGACAGACAGACAGACAGACAGACAAACAAACAGATAAGCAGGCAATACACCAGCCGCCGAGTGAACTCGCTATTTCTAATACTTAATAAAAATTCTTTTATTAAAAGTTGAAAAAATAAATTTTGCATCAGCTTCAAAGGAATGCCGTCATGTATCACCACAATTTTGTTCGATGATCGAAAACGAATTTCGAATATTTGGGGATTTCGCCCTAAATGTTATAAATGTAGGGAGTATGATTCTAAAATTTAAGAAGAGTGATTTAAAAGTTTAACAGGATTGATTTAAACGCCCGTTTTAGCATATTTGATGTTCTCAATTAAAATTACAGCTTGAAGTCTCACAGTGCTCATTCATAGTAGTGACTTGCCTTTGCCTGTCATTGTTTTTCATCTCTTCATTGAAGCCGAATGGGCGGTGTTCTTCAAGTTTTCGGGCCCGATATACACGACGAAATCTTCCGCCGCTTACTTGATCTCGCTTTCTTGACGGATGGACTTTTCCGTCATAAATTTTATAATTACACGCGAAGCGATTCTGTTGGCCTTCTTAAAGGTTTGTACCCAGCGCAGGGTGGCTTTGAAGCCTTCCAGGCCAGCAGACGTTTTGGCCTTTGGCGAAAACTGTAAGTCACTGTCATGGATGGACAACCTGCAGAGAGAGCGAATGTTTAAATTGTTTGAGATATATTACCTGAACCCAAGGGGTCGTTTAGGGTCCTTACAAGTCCGAAAAAGAAACCATTATGGAGGAGCCAGGGGTGAAAAAAGGGGCAAAATGCGGTGTTTTCAAAATTGAATCTAAAATTTGGCCTTTTGTTACTGATTATTTTGAGACTTGTGAGGTCTGGAGTAACACCTAAGCTATTTATTCATACATGGGTGCATTGGAAACAGATATCCAACCCCCATAATTATCAATATGATTAGGAAGGAAGTGCCGAATTCTAGGTTCAATTATGAAAAAAAAATGCACTTTTCCCCTCTGCTCAACCATCCCTCCCCCTCTTGCCCCACCAAGTGAGGTCCTGGTCCGTCACGTTAAGACGCAAAGTCATTAAACGAGCCTCTGCCAGAACCATCAACTCATTCCTTCAAATTATTGGGCTGCGCCAATCAATCAATCTCCATGAAACAGGAGAAAAGAACAATCAAGAATTAACAAACAACGTACCGCTGTTTCTTGGCCCTCCGAAAATCCGCCAGCGTTTCTTTCCATATTTTTGTCACCTTGTTGCTTGACAATCCTCTCTCAGTTTGCGCTTCCCAACTGTACAGACTCTGAAGATCCTTAACAAATCTGAAACGGGCCTGCACGGTTTCCCAATCAAGTTCACAATCAACATCTTGATGTAGGTGCGCCTCTTGTCTGGCTGTGCCGGTTGGTGGGCTGGCCAGGCGTCATTCTTTTAATTTAATCCCAGTGCTTACTCGTATGAATTTTCGTAAAATGTTTCCTAAAATCATCAATTGACGTCTTCTATTTATTTAGAAAACAATAATTATTGAAATGTGTGGGTAAAAGTGGTTAAAAAATTTAATTGAGTTTTGCTAGAGCATAAATCAAACAATCGATGGTTGAATTGAATGGGAAAGCCCGTGGAGCTGTTAGGAAACTTTTAAATTTTCTCCCGCTCAAATCAGAGCACGTTTGCAGATGAATTTCTTGCTGAAATCTATTACTTTAGTCCACTATTTTGCATAAAATTTTCAGGAGGACTGGCGTGTCGGCTACCGATCGGACCCCTTGTAAGTGATCCAATAGATTTAGTCAGTAGTGCAAAACATGTCGGCTAAAATTAATTTTTTGTGCTTCTGCCATATCCAAAAGTGGCAAAATGCTTGCCCAATCGAGTCAAGTCACTTGACTCGGTCACTGCGCAAAGCGATGCACGAAATGAGTAAAAATGACTTGACCCGGTGAGCTAAGCATTGTGTCTGGGTGTGTGACTCACTGTGAAACGTTAACAAAAACATCCAGGGACCGATATATGTTCGGATGAACAAAGAAGCAAAGAAAATTTTTTGAACGACGTGGCACGTACGAGAATGACAATTCGTGATTCAGGCTTTACCAAAACCGATGGTGGGTGGTTCTTTGTCAAGTGAGGGTAGCAAATAAAAAAGCTATTGTTTTCTATTTCAGGCTTTTCCTTTCCCGTCGGCAAACTGTGACATAAATATTTTTTTTCCCAAAGCATAATAAAGACAATGCGCTCGTCAATTTTTGCTGAAAAAAAACGCGTCATGGAAGGGTGTCAGGAAATACTATCAGCGAGCAAGCGAAATGTTGCGCCGTGCCAGTCAAAACCAAGGGCCGCAATTTGTTTATTCACATTGACGTTTCTCGATTGCTGACATCTCGGCTGCATTACCGTTTAGCAAAGTGACCAGCGAATTTCCGAAATTTGCTGATCGATTTCCTTAGACAGCTCCGGTTGCTCACTTTTGCAGACTTGTTCACAAAACTTTCTGTTACTAATACATTTTCTTGATTGACAACATACTTTGACGAACGCATGCTGTCTAATGTACCCGTAAACCATGTATGAAAGCACATTTAAGTGACCTGAGTCGCTCAATTTTTGCATCCGAAAACTTTGCACCATTATAAAAGCCCTCACATGGAAGCCATGAATTTACCGATTTGCTTCAGCCTCCTGTTACTGTTTGCGTTCGTTCGGCCTAAGCACAGCAAATCACTGCGTCAGCGAAAGCTACGCCGGGCAGTGTGACGACGACGACGACCCAGCATGCAACCAGTCTTGCAGGGAAGACAAGCGAAGCGGCGGAAAATGTGGTGCATTTAGGAGCACCAGGGTCTGCTACTGCGACGGATGCTCCGGTGCATCAGGTATGGACGGCATTACCGGTAGGGGCTCCTTTAAGGTCCTTACAAATCGGAGCCAGGAGCCCTCGTGCTAGAGCCAAGGGGTGAACGTGGGCAAGGAAGCAAAATGCATCTTTTTCAACATTGAATCCAAATTTCGGCCTATGATCCCTGATCATATCGAAACTTGTAGGGGTTTGGGGATCTAGTTTCCACGCTCCGAGCATTCCGAGCATTTAAAAAAATCAGTTTTTCGTTCAAATTTAAGGTTTGTTGAGGTTCGATGTTATCTCCATATTGATGAATGCAAATGGTAGGTTCAGAACACTCACTAATAGTTCCAATTTGATGGAAACGTTTCTTAAAATATTTTAAAATCTTAAAGCTCCCCGTAAATCAAGACATCCACGCCTACAAAAGCTTCAACATGATCAGGAACAGGAGACCGAATTTGGGTTCACACTGTGAAAAACTTGTATTTTGCCCCTCTGTTTACTCACCATCTAGCCCTACTGTGAGGGGTTTTGGTTCCGACTGGGAAGAACCCTAAACCAGACCCTTGACGGCATGAAAAAACATTCAAACAAACAATAAAAAAACCAGTCCATCAATTTACTTTTTTTTCTTACTTCATGGGTCGTAGTTGCTGTGACGAGACGAAAACCATCAACAACGCCGGGCGTCTCAACTGAGAACCCCTTGTTGGAGCAGGTCCAACGCCTAACAGCTGCTCAACCGAAGCCATACTTTCCATCCAGTAAGGTGATATCACTCGAAGCATGCGCTGCTCTTAAAACTGACTACTGCGGAAAACTTAGCGGGAAATACTTGAACACTTGCGCTCCAAACACAGCACTCTTCACCTATTGCAACTCCAGTGCGGGAGACCTTGAAACGAAATATTTCCTGCTGAAAGTGGGGTGCCTACGCGCCGGCCGGGCGTTGTATGTGGAACTATGGGGAAAGCGTAGGTTCAACAGGGAAATGTTTGATCCTGTGGATGATATTCTGGTCGCTTTGGGAATCACAAAATTTCCGAATCTGTCAGTTTCCCTCTTCGCGTCGGCGTCCATCAAACTGACGCTACTTCAGCATCTCAGTTTTACCAAGTGTCAAGGCATCGTAATACAGCGAGATGACTTTCTTCCATTCCCCTCACTGAGAATGCTCACTTTTGAAGAAGGAAGTACCATTGCATCGATCGAGGAGAACGCATTCGATTCATTGATCTACCTGCGCCACATCACATTCGAACAAGATTTCGACACTTCTTCGGATCCGTCATCTGGACTCCGAGCTCATCTCAATCTCCTCCATTGTAATACGGAATATAAATGGCTTCGAGATTGGCTGCAACTGCGACTGTATTTACTGACCCCGAAAAACGGAAGTGAAGTCTTTCAAGTTGTTGGAATGGGAAACAATCCAATTCTTGCGGGGACAGTATTCATTCCCGTTGACTGTGGAACGTCCAAGTTGATTGCCACCAATAGTGACGGCCCCTTTTTGTCTCTGATGGAACAGTAAACAAATATATGATCTTTTCTTCCACATCAGGGTTTTCCCTTTTGTTATCATAGATTTCAGGACCAAATGTACCAAGTCTAACTTTCTATATTAACTAACGCATGGAGGGTTTTATTGATTTGCAATTAATTTGACTGCTCGGACGACTGTACACCAGCGGCCACGGCCAGAGGCGTTACGGTAGGGGTGGGGCAACGGGACAAATGCCTCCTTGTTTAAAAACCCGTTGCTGGGTGCGGGCAAAATGTGATTTAATGTTTAGAGGAAAGTTTGGATTTTGTCACCCATCCCCCGCAATTTTTATTTTTCGACTTTCGGTTCCGGGGGGGGGGCGGATAAATTCGGAATAAATGTTTAACAAACAATTACGGGCCAATGGGTGCACCCCTGGATGACATAACCTTGAGCAATACGGCGTCTGCTTTTGTATTAGTTCTTATGTATTTTCAAGCAAGTAATTCGTACTGCCACCTACGAACAGATTTTGTCGGTTTTTTACACGTTAAAGCTTACCCTCGCCTGGGCGAGGTTGGGGGAGGGTGGCGAAAAAGTTTTATCTCCAATTCCACAGCAGGCGTGCCGTCCCTCCGCGAGCCGACTCCAGTCTGCTACCTCAGTTTTAATACACAACAACGGGACGCTCACAGACTACTAAAACCCTCTCAAAAAACTCACAGTACGGGTTTTAACCGTGTAGGAAAATCACATTGCTAGAGCAATTAAAACCATGTCTATCAAAGAGCATGGCCCGATATTCCGCCTAGAACTTGTTGCAAAAACAAGCTCCTCAGAACTTTGCAAACAACATGCTAACAACAACAGCAGGTACAGTAAAAAAATTCCACACAAGACATCTAAACGAACGCGCAATGATTTGCGTCTCCCTCGCAGCCGAGTTTTGTTTGTTGAAAAAACAATCCCTCTGATATGAAACTGATCATATTATCAATCGGCGTGAACTTAATAGCGTTAATTGCTTTCGTGTCGCCGAGCGAAAGCACGGAGATGCTTTGTATAAGTGAGAGCTATCGCCGGCAGTGCGAAGACGACGACGCAGCATGCAGCCAGTCTTGCAGGAAAGACAAGCTGGCGGACGGAAAGTGTGGAGCATTTCGGAGCACCAGAGTCTGCTACTGCCAAGGATGTCAAGGCGCAACAGATAGGAACGACAACACATATGCAACCACATTTGCAGTAGAAAAGTAATGTGTAGTCGTACTCGTGTCCTGTTGAGATGAAGAGAAAAATTAGCGACAAACTGCCCGATTTTGAGGATTTGTTTTAATTAAGAGGGCTAATACTTTTGAGAAACTTACAGGTGGGAACTATAGGGGGCAGATCCTTCAGATTATGGGAGTGGATAAACATTGTGAACAAAGGTTAAAGAGTGCTTTCCAACTCCGAGTCGCCCGAGTGGGGCAAAACTGTGAAAATTAAATGTTTCATGTTAGAGACGGTTCAGTCTGATTTCAAATTGAAATCCTCATCGTGTTAAATTGTTGGGCAAAATCAATCTAGAGCCAAGAACTCCTAGAAGAGAAATCTTAGATTTTGTCGATGCGCCATCAATCAAACTGATATTTCCTTTCAGTGTCTAAATGCCAACTTAGTTAATACTGAACTAAATAGCTTTATTTTAATAAAATGTTATTCATCAGTTCGAGTTGATCATGTACTAGTAATTATTGTTACCGAAAACGGGCGCACGAACATCGTCTTTATTGACGCGAGATGATGTACCGGGTACTTGCCTCATTTTTGAACAAAACTTTGAACAATCTACCGGGCGCGAGAAGCATGAAAAATCAATTTAAAAAATTTAATTATTTAGCGCATTTAAAACACCCTACATTAATCTGTATTTGGCAATTTTAAAATGAGTGGAAGAATTTTGTTTACCGATCTTTCGTCGCGAAGACGTCAATTTTTAAAGTGCCATTTTTATTGGAGACAATGCCATACGAAAATGTTCTCAACTTTGATCTGCAGTGTTGGACACGCCCAACAAGTCCCCATATCCAATCATGATAGTTCTTTAACTCACGAGTATCATACTTAGTTTGTAACTCTGTCCACTCTATTAACCCTATTCTGATGTATGTGCCATTTACCTTCATTTCTATAGTTAAAACTTTACTATATAATAATGTGTTTTTTATTTCTACGCGCAGTTCTACTTCCTCTTTCCTTCCTTTCAGTTTATTTCTCTAACAGTCTTTATTATCAGTCTAATAAACTTGTTAACTATCCAACTTACGGTGGGTAGACCTAACAATTGGTTCCGAATAGCAGTGGCGACTAGATAAGGGAGTGCACGCCCTGTCTAGCTCGTGGAGTGACCTTTAGCAGCGATCGCACCAGTTTTTCGAAGTCTCCTGTTTTCCTCACCATTTGAAGGTACGAGTACTGTTATACACCGCGACGAGTAGGCTGCCAGTTCGCTTTACGGAGTGTCTGGTTGGGCTCGAGAGTTGGTTGTA